>JAAIIK010021527.1:4920-15098 GCA_014706435.1 Silurus glanis
TGTGTGTGTGTGTGTGTGTGAGAAAGAGAGACAGAGAGTGAGTGTGTCTGTGTGAGAGTGTGTGTGTGTGTGTGTGTGTGTGTGTGTGTGTGTGTGTGTGTGTGTGTGAGTGTGTGTGTGTGTGTGTGTGTGTGTGTGTGTGTGTGTGTGTGTGTGTGTGTGTGTGTGTGTGTGTGTGCGTGTGTGGTAGAGTGTGTGCTGATGGGAAACTGTCACATGCAGGTTAGTGGCCTCAGAATTGTGGTAAATTGTCGAAAGGTCAAAAGAGGAGGGGAGCGGAAAATCATCTCTATTTTTCTATTTTTCTCTCTTTTTAAAGAAAAAAAAAAATCTATCAGGAAAAAGAATTTGTAAAGCCCTATTTTTTTTATCCTGTCAATATAATTTTTCTGTAATCATGCGTTCGTGGAAATAAAGATTTTTTTCTGTTTCATATACTTTTTCAAAGCGTTTGCGAGCTGAAAGTATGTGTGTGTGTGTGGGCCTACATTTGTATATCTCTATATCTGTATGACTATTCATGCATGTATGTGAGCTTCTCACCCTCACTGTGCATATGTGTATGTGTGTGTGTGTGTTTGTGCGTGAGTGTGTGTAATATGTGTCTGAGAGAGTGTGTCTCTGCCCCTGCCTGCTTAACATGCAGCTATGCTTGGGTGACGGCAGTCGAGGGGGGAGGGGGGGGGGATGCGGTTTAGGGGGTAATACAGACACAGAGCGGGTGAGATAGAGATAGGAGAGAAAGACAGGAAGTCGATTCACAGGTGCACAGGAAGACCGGCCCACAAGAAAAACAAAAAGATGTAAGACATGAGAAAGGGGGAAGGGGCGGATAAACCGGGGTCTGGGGTACTGCCTTTATGGCCGTTGCTTGGTTGTTTTCACATCGTATCGAAGCAGGAGCGATGGGATGGGAATGTCGCTGGGGTTCAGTTTTATTTTCTGGCTATAGTTTATTAAATTAATAGTAAATGCAATGTAGAGAAATTTTGCCACTTAAAAATGCATATAGAGCCAGGTGCAAAAGTTCCTTTCGTGTACAGCGGGGTAAATATTTATATGATCCCCTGCTGATTTTGTGAGTGGACCCCCTTACAAAGAAATTTTTATAGTAGGTTTATTTTAACAGAGATACCGAATATAAAAAAAATCCAGAAAAAATCAACATTAAAAGAAGGTTATAAATGAATGTGTTTTTGATCGAGTAAAAAAAAATATTTAATCCTGTACCAAATCAACAACAATTCAGTCCTGTACCTTTAAGAAAAAACTCCTAATATCAACTTATGTGTATAAAAGACACCAGTCACAGAGTCAACCTCCTCCATTCAAACCTTTCCATCACCATGGGAAAGACCAAAGAGCTGCCAAAAGACGTCAGGGACAAGACTGTAGACCTGCACAAGGCTGGAATGGGCTACAAGACCATCAGATTGTTGCCTTGGCTGTATGTTTTGGGTCATTGTCATGCTGGAAGTCCAGTCCACCACCCATCTTCAGTGTTCTGGCTGAGGCCAGGAGGTTCTCATCCAAGATTCTACAGTGCATGACCCTGTTCATGTGGTGGTCTTCCTGTACCCTTAGCAGAGAAACAGCCCTAAAGCAGAATGTTTCCTCCTCCATGTTTGACAGTGGCGGTGGTGTTTTCGAGGTCATATTCAGCATTTTTGTGCCTCCAAACGCGGCAAGTCGAGTTGAGCTGTCAAAGAGCTCAATTTTGGTTTCATCTGACCACATCACGTTCTCTCGTCTTCTCTGAATCATTCAGGTGTTCATTAGGAAACTTCAGACTGGTCTGTTCATGTGTAATCTTGAGCAGAGGAATCTTGGTGTGTTACCAATGGTTTTCTTGGTGACTGTGGTCCCAGCTCCCTTGAGATCATTACCAAGCTACTCCTGTGTAATTCTGGACTGATCCCTCACCTTTCTCAGAATCATCCTCACTCCATGAGGTGAGATTCGGCATGAAGCTCTAGAGCGAGGGCGATTGACTTCTCTTGAATTTCTTCCATTTTTAAATTATCGTGCCAAACAAGCTTCCTGCTGATGGTCTTGTAGCCCATTCCAGCCTTGTGCAGGTCTACAATCGTGTCCCTGTCATCCTTTGACAGCTCTTTGGTCTTGTCTACGGTGGTGTAGAGGTTTAAATAGAAGAGGGTGATTCTGTGTCTTTTATACACATAACGAGTTGATATTAGTTCTTTCTTAAAAAAAAAAAAAAAAAAAAAAAATACAAATTAATTTATATATAATATTAATTCATTATTGTTTTTTTTTTTTTGTTTTTTTTTTTTTTATATTTTTTGAATTCTTTCTTAAAATAAACCTACTTTAAAAATTCTAGACTGTTAATTTCTTTGTAAGGGGGACATTTTGAAAATCAGCAGAGGATTAAATAATTATTTCCCACACTGTATTTGGTTACACAAATGTCAAAGCACATACAATGATACACACAATGGTATATGAAATTAGATTGAACCTATTTAACAAGAGAGAGAGAGTGAGAGAGAGAGCAAGAGAGAGAGAGAGAGAGAGAGATCATTGGACTTTGGATCCGAATGTTGTGAGATCAAACACCAGCCACACCAAACTGCCACTTCTGGGCCCCTGAGCAAGGCCCTGAACCCTATAGCTGCTCAGTTCTACAGTATAAAAGAGATAAATGTACAGTAAGTCGCTCTGAATAAGAACGTGTGCCAATAGCGTAAATATAAATGAGTATATTGTGTTTATATTCTATTGCACAGTTCATTTGAGGTCATTATGTCCCTACTTATGCCATTAATCACTTAAAAATGGCCTCCATACTGTATTATGGAAAAGTTTAAAGAACAGCACTTGATCCAGTGCATTGTATTAAATCTGTAACGATTCTTACAGCATTTATTTTGTGGTTAAGTGATTCATTGGTGAGGGTTTCAAGCAGTTTTAACCACAAACATGGCCTTTAAATGTATATGCTCTATGGATGGCATGCATTATCATGCTTCTGAACCTGACTTCAGGACATACTGTGTGCAAACAAAAAATATTTCACTGTTCTGTCGTTTCAATTATTTTTTTTTTAAACCATTAAAACTTCAGTTTGCAAGACATTAACTCGAGTTCACGAATTCATGTCTGGAACGTGCATGTGTGTGTTGGGTGTAGGCGACTTGATTTGCCACTTTTACTCCACTTTCGAGTTGTCTAGTAAGTAATATGTTTGTTCTTTCAAATCCGGAGCACTCTATGGTTAAGCAAAGGCAGGCAGCTGCTCGCTTGCTATACTTACGTATTTAATTAAGCTCATTTATTCATCATCAACTCGCTTCACGTGATGTCCCAGAATGAGATTTCGTCTCTTAATGTTAATGAATAATATAATATTTACGTATTTATGCGCATAACACAAATAATGTCCCAATCCATCCCTAAGCATACACTTCATTCAAAATACAGCCCTCTTGTCCTGTTGAGGAAACCTTTTTAAATGCTAGGGGTGCACAAACTTTTGCACTCAAATGCATTGCAAGCAGAGTGTTGGCACGAGATTTTGAGTCTTTGAACCTCTTTGAACATTTCTATTCCAAGCAGGGTGACATCACACTTCTGGTAAGTAACAACACGATGCAGTTAAAGGACACGGTGGGCTCACGCTTTTTAAGGGGATTCCTCTTTGCAGCCACCGAAGCTTCTGTGTCTTTGAAGCGTCTGCTTTAAAACATGCTTCTATTTCCTTGATGTCGTCTTACAAGCCATACGTCTGCCCTCTATAGGCTTTGTGCTGCCCACGCAGGACTTCCCACCCACCAGTTACCAACACACAAACACACACCGTTTCAAAGAAAGAACTCGTTTTCTTTAAGGATGTCTCATTCGAATTATCAGAACCCCAGGCTTGATGTCCTGAGTCACCGAAAAACCATGTAGAGGTTTGAGAAACTCCCTTAGGATGCATGCAGAGAGTGCAATCATGCACATACAGTATCAGCCTAAATACATAACTCTGAGTCAGCATTAGTAGGAAATCACCTTGTACATGGGATCCCATGATGTAGATCCTACTCCATACTGATCCTGCAGTTATCATACACTGGTTTTCATTCGCCTGACCAACATAGTTAGTCCTGTTGATCAAAAAATATACAAATGGGTCATCTGATGCGCCGTGGCCCAAACCAGGATACTGAACATGAATGAATGAAAACAGGAAATGCGTCAATACGTGCTCTCATGGTAACGAACACCATCATTCATTGCCTTACAAGCTATATATCAGCGGAATGAGAGTAAAAAAACCGCAGAGCACTCGTTCTTTTTTTTTTTTTTTTTTTTTTTACAAATCACGTCTCAAATTAGACAGACAAACAAGAAAACATAACACGGAGGACGTTTGCACGAGGTGGCGAAACTCATCTCTTTGCCTGCATGACCGATATTAGCAAATCGAAGCTAAAAATCATGCTAGGCTACTTAGTTAGTGGGGACTAATATGAGTTGTTGGCTGTTGTTTAAGGAAATATGACTTGCTTTTCTGCACCCTAACCCAATTATAAGGTGGATCCCCACTGTAACAGAAATTGGTTTGATTCATTTCAGTTCTGAAAGCGATTGTCACACCGAATGGTCCAAAATTAGCACAATTTTGAAAAGAAAAAAAAAAAAAAAAGCACACTATATAAAAAAACGACAAAAAAAAAACGATCTCTTTAGGAACGGTCGCGTGATGAGTAACACCAACCAACAAAAACATAATGAATAACTTCCTGCTCAAACTCTCTCAGGTAGATATTTGTGATTTTTGCACTCATCCTGGAATTGCTGATTATAAGCAGCCTTTAGACCTCCTGCAAACGTACACAATACGGACAAAAAAAAATCACTTGGACACCTGACTTCTCCAGCCATACGCGGTTCTTCCTCAAACTGTCACCGCGAAGTCGAAGGCACACAATTGAATCGATTGTGTGCGTTCAAATTTCCCTTCACTTGAGCCCCAAAGCTGTTCCAGCAATGACAATGCACTTGTGCACAAAGCCAGCTTCATGAAGATATGGTTTGCATGGGTTGGGAGATGTTTGAAGATCTCCTGCTGAAGAGCTGTGAAATCAAACCTATTGAATTAGAAGGCACATATCAGTACAAAGCTCCATGAAATCTAGTGAAACATCTTCCTGGAAACGTGGAGCTTATTAGAACAGCAAATGGGGACTCTATAGTGTGGAATGAGATGTTCAAATAGAAGCACACACCAACATTGTCTATATACTGCAGTGGAGTAATGTATTAGTTGAGCCTAAAGCAGAGCAAAATCATACAGTGGGTTGGTTTTTCCTGTTTGGTTTCAAGCCGCATCGAAAGCATGGGGTGATGCTACCCAATGGCAAATTCAGTTCAAATCCAATCTTGGATCCATAACTGGTTCTTCTGGATGTTCCTCACTGTACGATCCCTGATTTTCTATACAAAAAGCTATAACATGAGTGCAGCAAATAACTCCTAAAAGTCCTTCCTTGTTTTTCTTTTCTTGTAACATCCAACAATATGGTTCTTCTCAAATTCTAAGAACATTCCGATTATGTGGTTTTTTTTTTTCGCTTTCTCTCACCAATCTCTCACCATCCTCTTTCTCCTGCAACGGTTTGTTCCAGTAAAAGGGCCAATTTTCGCTGACAGATTTTTTCTCTCATCTCAGACTGTTTCAGCACTGACTCTGATGTTATCTCCAGCATGATGGACTAGCAGAGGAAATGGTTGTCAGAAAATAGCTTCCTCCTGGCATCAAGATGGTGGGCTTACTCACTTACATTTCATGTAATACATTTGGTAATAAAACAACCAGAACTGGTTTCACAACCACTGCAACGTGAAGGGGAATTGTAACTGCACGTGAAAAGAACAAGCCGTACATGTCATTATATCATTATCTCCTAATTCCAGAGCGTTGGTGAATTCTGGCTTCTAATTGGTCAGATATTGAGGTGTTGAACGTGTTGCAAGACGAAATGTAAACAAACATTAAGAACCTTTTTTTTATTGAATATTTTCTTAATGTTTAACAAATTTGAAATCTGGGTCAAAAGGTCAACGCTATATTGGGACCAACAAACACTCATTCGTTATTAGTGCAGCTTCTAAGTAATAATTTCTCTTGAAGAAAAAAACAATTTTCTTTTATAGTCGGCATTTTCTAGCTTTGATATAAAACCATTTTCAAGTTTAAAAACAGGTGCTTATGTCTAAGGATGCTGTATTATTACTGCAGTCAGCATTTTCTATACCTGATATATGTTTTTTTCTCAGTTTAAATGGCAGTGTTTATGTCTGAAGATGTTTTTTTTTTCTAGTCCTAATTTTTTCCAGGTTTAAAGACAGGTGCTTGTGTCTGAAAAAGCTATTCCTTACTTCAATATGTATTTTTTATCCTTGTTTTTTTTTTTTTTTTTTTTTTTTGTCTGGAAATACTCTTTTTAGTCCACAATTTCTATCCCTGATTTTTTAAAAGATAATTCTAATAATTCTAATTCTAATAATTTAAATGTAATTAAAATTATTTTAAATTAATTAAATCATTTTAATAATTAAAAAAAACAAAACAGTTTCTTGTGTCCAGAGAAGTTACTTTCCTTCTTCAGCCTATATTTTTTATTCCTGATTTATTTATTTATTTATTTATTATTATTTTTTTTTTCTTTCAGGTTTAAAGGTAACTGATTGTGTCTAAAAATCCTATTGCTTTTTTTGGTCCATATTTTATATCCCTTATTTTTTTTTTTTATTTTAAGAACAGGAGAGAACAAATTTTTTTATTTATAATTTTTTTTTATTAGCCCTAATTTTTTTTTTCCAGCTTAAAAAAATAATATGTCTGTATACACAATTTTAGTTTTTTAGTTCATATTTTCTATCCTTGATTTTGTTTTTTGTTTTTCAAGGCAAGTGTTTGTGGTTGTATTTTCTATCTCTGATAGATTTAAAGGGCAAAGGGCAAGACTTTCTAGTCTTGCTAGGTCTTGTATAGTCTAGTCTAGTCTATACTTTTATTTAAGTAGTTACAGTGTCCAGAGGAGACTAGTGTTATTCAGTCTGTAATTTCTATTTCAGGTTTTTTTGTCCTCTTGTCCTCTTCTTGTCATTTAAATGCAGCTGCTTGTGTCTGGAGACCATGTTAGAGGAAAATAAAAACATCTCAGATGTTTCTCAGAAGCATTTGCGATTAATGCAGGTGCTAAGCAACAAGTTATGAATGAGTTTTTCTTTCCATTTCCTCTCGTGAAAACAATAACATTTTTAACAATCAGCCAAATCGTTTGTCTCAAAAAACATTGCCAAGAAGTCATGGTTCTCATTGATGGCTGATGATAAATAATGATTGAGCTCTGAGCTGCTTGATGATGCAATTTTTCCATTCTCAAAAAAAAAAAAAAAAATTCGGGTCGGGTCGGGGGATTTTGAAGATTTGGAGCCGGTCTTAGATCTTAATGGAAAAAAAAACAACTTTCATAAACACCACCTCAGGATTCCCTGAAAACAAAACACAGAGAATTCGAGTAAACACTCTATCCAGCTTCTGCATCTTTTTGTATTTAGTAATATATTATAATGCAGTATAGTTTTGCTTCCAGTACAGTTATATATATAGTGGCGAGTGATTACATTATGCATCAGACGGATCGTGGCATTTCCCTCTGGTTTTCTGTTTTTTTTTTATTCTTTATTATTATGATTAGTTGATAATGAAGTGTTTGAATTGCAGAAAAAAGTAAAGTGTCCCTCAGTGGAGGCGTTTCTTAAATAGCATGATGAAAAAACTAAGATGCTCATCAGAGACAAAACTGACTGAAAGTAACACTAAACACACTAAACACTAAAACACTAAAACTAAAAAGTAAACACACGTTAGCATTTCTTGTACACCATACAGCCAAAAGTATTGGGACACCCGACTTTCCAGATATATGTGGTTCTCCACAGATGACACAGGGATGTTGGATATTGTGAGGGGGAGTGGTGTTGAAGGGTGTTTCCTAAAGTCCACTATCATCTCCACAGTTTTGAGTGTGTTTAGCTCAAGGTTGTTCTGACTGCACCATAACACCAACTGCTTCACCTCCTGCTCATATGCAGACTCGTCACCATCTTGGATGAGTCCGATGAGCGTGGTGTCATCTGCAAATTTCAGGAGTTTGACAGTTGGGTCACTTGATATGCAGTCATTTGTATAAAGGGAGAATAGCAGTGGGGAAAGGACAGTGTTTATGACACATTTATTTCAAATGCGTATTTCAAATAGGAGTCATTTGTATTTGAGAGGGTTGATGAAAATGGCTTTATATTTTGTATCAAAATACTTTTTTTTTTTGGTATTTTTGTAGTTTCAAAATAGTGTAAAACACTTTGTAAGAAACCTAAATGATGACATCATAAAAATGCGGCCTCTGATTGGTGCCCACTCGGTATTTTGCCCAGACTTGTTGAGATCAGAACAGAAAATGTATCCATATGGAAGAAGGTGGTGAAGGTAAGAAACGTGCAGCTGCCAGTTTTCAAATATGCATCCAATGACTGATAAATAAATATTTGATTGCTGAACATTGTACCCTAATTGAAGTAGCTGTTTAGTAGGATCATTATTTTGCATTTCATTGCCTGACACATAATATTGGGCAATTATTATATTTCTGATTAACAATCGAATGATTATTCATTTAGAAACTAGTTGATATGAATGCAGATGCCATCAGTGGACTTGTTTGTCATTGAGTCAGTGTTTCTGATGGAAAGCAGCCTTTCGTTTCCAGACACCAAGTAAATAAATTAGGATCCAATTATGATTCATTCAACTGCTAAACATTGAACTGTTGGCTACTTTAAAACTTATCTTCATCTTGAAGATCACAGGGATTATGGATGTGAATATTTGATCTGTTAACTGGTTGCATATTTCAGATTTATTGAGTGACTCAGCCTGAGAAAAGCTGTTGCTAGCAAACATTGTTTACTTGATCGACTGAGTTGGTGTAATGATCAAGATGATCAAATAGGCTAATTGATGGAACGTTTGTATTTTGTAGTTTATTTTGATGTTAAAAATTAAGGTATTTGGTATATTATTTCCAAATACATTTTGATGTATCTTCGCCCAACCCTGGTTGAGATGAATGCGAGCGTTGATGGACTCCACACCTCATCTACATCAGTGCTAACACTGAATGAGCACAAATCTCCACAAAATCTAGTGGAACATCTTCCCAGAAGAATGGAGCTTATTATAAGAGCCAATGGGGCTAAATGTGGAATCTTATGTATCTTCTATATCCACAGACTTTTGTACATATAGTGTATATAATAATGACCATGTACAGTAGAGGTCTTTTAAAGACGTAAAATGTACGTCTTTTCTGAAGTTCATGACTTAGACATTTTAGCATTTGGAACAAAAATAGTGCACAAAATAAAAAAAAATAAAAAAATACTATAATATAAAAAAAAAATGTCAAACATAAATTATACCTAAAAAACATTAAAATAAAGAAAAAGGAGTCACATTAGATCATATTTACATTATCTTTATAGTATAGTATACGATTGATGCTTTATTTGAATAATTTGAATAATTAACATTTATTTGCATAATTTTTTTTTTTTTTTTGTAAAGTACCTGTTAAAAGTTTAGAAACACCTAGTCTTTTATAGTATTTGGGACACATGCATGTTCCTTTTGTTTTTCTATTCAACAAACCCAGTAAAAGCCAAAAGCCCTTGAATCTGAATAGTGAATAAGTGGAAGAAAGTTCTGTTGGGACAAATGGGACATTTAATGTCTCTAACAGAAAAACTTGTGTAAGACGGAGAACAGGAGAGCAGATGTGACCAGACGGCCTCACCCCCACAGTGAATCATGGAGGTTAATGGTTTGGGATTGTTTTGAAACAGGGAAGGTTGGAGACTTATTTGGGAAAAGGAAAGGAATCCTGAACCAACCATACTTCAATCCTGGCTACCATTCCATACTTCAACATACACCATGCAATTCTGTCTGGACTGCGGCTCACTGGAACCGACTTCACCATAAAGCAGAAACGTACGTCCGAGCTCTGTAAGCATTATGTAGATAGCAAACAGTCGTCTGGAATGATACGGTCGTCTGGCTCTAAGATGAACTGGATCTCAAGAAAGTAATCTCGTGACGA
>JAAIIK010021534.1:489-11374 GCA_014706435.1 Silurus glanis
AGAGAGAGAGAGAGAGAGAGAGAGAGAAGAGAAGGATATGGATTATTAAGTCTGATTGTGGTATGAAAGTTAATGTCACTGTGCAGTTTGGACTCTGGTAAGATTCACTCTGGCAGCAGAACTAAAATGGAGAAGCAGAAGGAAACGCAGACATGAGGAACTCTGGGATAAGAGACGACCCACCACACCACCATCAACAAACCTGAGTGAGAGTCAGGAGACGACAGCATCCAAATATCCCAGTTCACCAAACACTCCATATCCATGATCCCTCCAGATCTGCTCCTTTACCTCACAAACACCTACTGACTAAAGACTCCACTAAATAAATATGTGTTCAGCCTCGACTTGAACACTGAGACTGTGTCTGAGTCCCGAACACTGATTGGAAGGTTGTTCCATAACTGTGGGGTTTATAAGAGAAACATCTGCCCCCTGCTGGAGTCTTCATTATTTGAGGTACCAACAAATAGCCTGCACCTTTTGATCTAAGTAGGTGTGGAGGATCATACTGGTACAGAAGTTCACTCAGATACTGCGGCGTGAGAGCGTTAAGTGCTTTATACGTCAGTAGTAGTATTTTATAATCAGTGTGAGATGTAATTGGGAGCAGTGTAGATGATTAAAACAGGGCTGATGTGCTCATATTTTCTAGATCTAGTGAGGACTCTTGCTGCTGCATTCTGAACTAACTGAAGCTTGAACCCTTTTTTCTCATCCTGCTAGTATTTGAAGAAGCTGCACACCCAGGAGAGAGCAGTAGAAGAAGTGAAGTTGGCCATCAAGCCGTACTACCAGCGCAAAGACATCAACAAAGAAGAGTATAAGGACATCTTGAGGAAAGCCGTGCACAAGGTAAACACACTCCCTCTCTCCATGGAGCTGTGGCATAGCAGTGAGCCAAACATCACCTTGGTTTGCCCTCTGGGAAAACAGGTGAAAGGCTAAAATGAAGCCCAGTGCGCACATTCAGGTCCATCTGGGATCAGGTTTACGTGTTTTTTAACGCCTCTCACGCAACAGTGTTTTTACCCCGATGTCCCTCCTCACAGCTTGTACAGGGGTCATTACCTCGTATTAATGACCAAAGCCTGGATTATAGACAGAAAAGAAATGTTAATTTTAAAAAAGGTTACCCTGTGCGAAAGGTAGTGCCCCCCTATAGTTCCTCTATTGTTTAGGTCCGATGCGTGATTGTTTCTACGGTAACGGTTTGTTCTCGTGGGACGTGTGCAGCGCATGCGTCACTGATGATACACTGATAGATTTTATTTTTATGAACGAGGTCTCGAGCATCAGCAAAGCATTTTACTGTAAGTGTTTTTTTTAAGTGATTTAAAAAAAATTCGGAATGTGTTTTATTTATCTACATTTCTAAACAGTCCCGTGCACAGCCATACAGTGCTCCCAGCGTTCTTCTGGAACATGTCCTCAAACTCTTCTTTTCCAAGCACCGGCTCTCCTCAATGGTTTCAAAACCGTGACCTTCATATTAGGGATAAGGGCGAGGTCCGCAGGAGCCAAATCTGGCGAGTAGGGTGTCTGCGGAAGCGAGATCGTTTTGTTTCACGTGCGAGGAGAGCTCGGTAACAGGGTGCGCACGTGGCCAGAATAGGAGACGTGTGAAAGCACGTGGTCAGAACAGCACAGGACCATGTCTTCTGACACACTGAATTATGAAGGTCGGTGTTCCCTGTGACTGTGCGTGCAGCCTTGTGCTGCCTTCTGTTGGCGTGTTAGAAAAGTCTCAAACCTTTTACCACCTACACACTGTTTTATTATTTGTAATGGTCTACTGACAAACCTTCGCTCTAAACTTGCCTTTGTGTGTTTCAGATCTGTCACAGCAGGACAGGTGAGATCAACCCGGTGAAGGTGAGTAACCTGGTCAAACTATACGTGCAGAGGTACAAGTATTTCAGGAAGCATGGCCGCAGAATGGACGATGAGGACAAGGAAGAGCGAGACTCCACGTCCCTGCACGGCTCCACGTGATTAGCTGTCTGTTTCAGACGGACCCTGTAGTGAGAGTTTGTGATTCTCTGCCATGCTGGTAACGTAAAGTCCTGAGCTCCGCCTATACACCCTGCCAGGCCACGCCCCCTTCCCTGTGTGTTTCATCTAAATGTGGGATAAAAGACTTGTGTGCATTCAGAGGAGGAGAGGAAGATCACTTTTGTGTACTCTTTTACTTGATGCTCTCTCTCTTTCTGAATGTTAAATATTCAGTAGAAATAAGAACAGACTCCTCCCCTCCGCTGATTGCATGTTTTTTTTTTTTTTTTTTTTAAACGCATTTATTTTCTAATGCGCCTGATGTTCTTCAGAGCACAAAGTCACGTATGTGGAGAAAACGGACTCTGCAGGTGACTGTGTTTCCACAGACCCTCGTCCCGGATACTGCGGTCACGTCAGCAGGTTCTCAGACTTGTCCTTGTAGACATACACGTGTGTTTCGGACATGTGCTTTTCAGGAGGACCATGTGATGAACCCAAGTGAAAGAGAAGTGTTTCCCACCACGAGCGTCTCACCAGCTGGGCTTCAGAACAGACAGATCGACACACTAGAACTCACGCGAGGATTAGGACATGCTGCAGTATCTGATTTAATCAGTGAGGAATCTTCTGTCTGAAATAAATCATGTGTTCATAAATCTTTACTGGCAATATATACACACAATCACACAACGAAACACACACACACACAAAGAACTTCTAAAAGTCCTTCAGAAAGGAAAAGGACGCAGGGTTCCACTGCTCTTACAGTGTATTAAACTGCAGAGAATGTAGTTAATGTTTAAACCTGAATCTTTAGCTGAGGTTTTGTTTTACAGTAAATGTTTATTCTACATGAGCAGGAGGAAGAAGAGGAGCAGGAAGAGCCGGGGGGCGGGAGGGGAAATAACTCAAATAAATTATTCAGCCTTTAATGAATGGTGCGTGCGCGTGTGTGTGTGTCTGATTGGAAGTAGAGGTAGTCCCCAAATAAAATTTTTTTGCTCTTACAATCACGATACGAAAAAATAGTTTAAATACATTACGTTTTGCGTCCCACGCAAACGTAGCAGCATGTATGCAGTGTGATCTGTTGGGACGCTGCCAGGATGTTCACATCTCCTGCATTGTGAGATTGTGAGGGTTCAGTTGGAGAGCGTGTATTATTTTCTGGCTGTTTGGTGTTTCAAAGCCCAGTTTTCGCCCGGACACTGAATCAGAGCGCACTGATTAGTCTCAGTAGATACATGTGGCTTCCTGCTGCTCATTTTGTCCGTCTCCACGTTCCACCTGTAAACCAGCACTCGCACCTGCTGCCACAATACATACAGGTGGCATCAAAAAGTTTCTAGATTAGTTTAGCACGTCACGTCTGGCAGCACAAAGCCGCACGCACCGTCACTCAGAGCATCAGAAGACATGGTCCTGTGTACATCAGGAGCTGTGTGACCAGTGCTGTTCTGCCTACGTGCGTTACCACGTCTGCTAATCTGCCCACGTGTGCACCCTGTCACCACTTACCGTATTTTCAAGTTACGATGATGTCATCAGAACGTATCTACATCGTAACTCGGGGACGGCCTGTATTCAATTTTTTTGGAGGTAGAAATCTGCATGAGAAAGAAAAATATTGATCCAAATAAAATTCTGAGGCGATTCAATTAAACACGTCACTTTTATTATCCATCAGTTCTTGCGTCCTGTTTCTCTAAGATTTATCAGCATGTGAACTTGCAAGAGGTAATAAATATATTTAAATTAAAATAAATGCCATTTGAATTGAGTGACTCCACACTAATACATGCTCCTCAGAGGGAGTTCTGTTCTAAAGAGGATCAACTACAGGATTTTATCCTCCTCTTTGAAATTTGTGAGTTTGGGATGAAACCTACAGTGTAAATGACGAGCGAGCTGCAGGATGTTACTGCTTTACTCTTCATTTCCCAGAACTTTACAGTCTAATATGAAATCACACCACACTGCTGGAGTTCCACTGCATGACGGTTATTCTGTTTAGAGTTTGTTAGATATTATTGCATGTCATGAGATTTCAGTGTCGGTGTAGACTAAAGGGAAAAGGTTGAAATCTACAGTTTCAGCTTCACTCATTAGCTCAATATCAACATCTCTGTGATACTGGTGTTTCCTATTGAAGTGAAAATCCACAGACAGGAGCAGAAATCTACAAACCAATAAGCAGAAAAATGCATTTAATCTCGAACTGCAAAAACTTGCAGAAGAATCTCACTATTCAGTAATCTGACGTGCAGGTGGACTTTCCAGAATGCACCACTGTTTACCATTTAATAGGAAATGACCAATATTACCCACAATGCATTGTTTTCTTTAGTATACTATTATATACTGTATGTATTTGTTACAGCATCATTTTTATTCTTTCTTTTCTGGGTTGGTTGTTTGGGTTTTCACACTTTTTTTCAATAATCCATTTGTATTTTGTTTGTTAATTGGTTAATTGGTTTGTGGATTTCAGCTCTTCAAGGAGGATCTCTGAGATCTGGTGTTCTGGCTGATAAACAGAGCAGTGAATAATGAAGCTCTGTGGATGTATTGATTTAGTGGTAATCAGATGGATCAGGAATAAACCCTGTGATGTGGAGATATTTATACAGTACAGAGACCAGGATCTAAACCCTCCTTTGTTTACATGCAGACCTCACCTGCATTTTACTTTAGTTTAAATTGTGGAATGATTTTAATAATGAACATCAACCCAAAGCAGCTTTACTGAAATAAATCAAATACAGAGAAATTTTACATTTATAAATAACTGCTTATCCAGTTTATTTCTAATGAATGAACCAGTGGTGACTGGTGAAGGGAAAACTTCCTGAGATGACGGGGAAGTAAACTGGAGAGGAACCCAACTCAGCAGGAACCTCATCCTCAACACTGGATGTACCTTCATTACAGTTCCATCAGTGTTGAGGTTTTTTTACTGATCACTGATGGAGACTCGAGTGTAAACTGTTCATGTTGATTGTAGTCCTGAACCATCTTCATGGTTCTTGAGTTTAACCTCCACAGGAACTGCATGGATCTTCAGGCTGTAGATGTGGAACCATCAGACCTTCAGCATGTGGTGAGTGGTTTTATAGTGATAGAATCTTCACTGACATTTGTGTGAAACTGGAAAATATCCCACCTGTATGTATAAAGTTAAAACCTCATTACACTCCTCACTACCGAACTAGATTTTTTTAAATTCAGTCCAGTTTTGTGTGTGTAGAGTTTTAACAGTGTGTAGTGAGTGTAGAAGTTTAGTGTCTATAGTGGTGTGAAAAAGTGTTTGCCCCCTTCCTGAGTTCTTATTTTTTTTTTTGCATGTTTTTACACTTTAATGTTTCAGATCATCAAACTAATTTAAATATTAGTAAAAGAGAACACAAGTGAACACAACATGCAGTTTTTAAATGAAGGTTTTTATTATTTAGGGAAAACAAAACCCAAACCTAATAACTGCTTGGGCCGCCCTTAGCAGCAACAACTGCAGTCAAGCGTGTGTGAAAACCTGCACTGAGTCTGTTTCTGCACTGTGGAGGAATTTTGCTCCACTCATCTCTGCAGAATTGTTGTAACTCAGCCACACGCGAGGGTTTTCCAGCATGAACCCCCTTTTTAAGATCATGCCACAGCATCTCAATAGGATTCAGGTCAGGACTTTGACTAGGCCACTCCATTCTTCATTCTCCATTCTTCAAGTCTTCATTTTGTTTTTCTTCAGCCATTCAGAGGTGGACCTGCTGATGTGTTTTGGATCAGAACCCAAGTTCGCTTCAGCTTGAGGTCACGAACAGATGGCCAGACATTCTCCTTCAGGATTTTTTGGTAAACAGCAGAATTCATGGTTCCGTTTATCACAGCAAGTCTTCCAGGTCCTGAAGCAGCAAAACCCCAGACCATCACACGACCACCACCATATTTCACTGTTGGTATGATGTTCTTTTTCTGAAATGTGGTGTTACTTTCACGCCAGACGTAATGGGACACACACCTTCCAAAAAGTTCAACTTTTGTCTCGTCAGTCCACAGAGTATTTTCCCAAAAGTCTTGGGGATCATCAAGATGTTTTCTGGCAAAACTGAGACGAGCCTTTATGTTCTTTTTGCTCAGCAGCGGTTTTGGTCTTGGAACTCTGTCATTCAGACCATTTTTGCAGAGTCTCTTTCTTATGGTGGAGTCATGAACACTGACCTTAACTGAGGCATGTGAGGCCTGCAGATCTTTGAATGTTGTTGTGGGGTCTTTTGTGACCTCTTGGATGAGTCGTCGCTGTGCTCTTGGGGTAATTTTGGTCCACTCCTTGGAAGGTTCCCCAGTGTTCCATGTTTTTGCCATTTGTGAATAATGACTCTCACTGTGGTTCTCTGGAGTCCCAAAGCTTTAGAAACAGCTTTATAACATTTTCCAGACTGAAATCTCAATTACTTTCTTTCTCATTTGTTTCTGAATTTCTTTGGCTCTCTGCATGATGTTTAGCTTTTGAGGGTCAGGCAGGTCCTATTTAAGAGATTTCTTGATGGTGAACAGGTGTGACAGTAATCAGGCCTGAGTGTGGCAAGAGAAATTTAACTCGGGTGTGATAAACCACAGTTTTTACAGGGGGGCAAACACTTTTTTACACAGGGCCATGTAGTTTTGGATTTTGTTTTCTCTCAATAATAAAAACCTTCATTTAAAAACTGCATGTTGTCTTTACTTCACTGTTATTATTAAAATTAGTTTGATCTGAAACATTAAAGTTTGAAAACATGCAAAAAAAACAAGAACTCAGGAAGGAGGCAAACACTTTTTCACACCACTGTATACGTTTCTCCCTAATGAGTGATCCAGTGGTGACTGTGGTGAAGGAAAAACCTTAGAGGAACCAGACCCTAAAGTGATCCTCATCCTCAACACCAAATGTCCATCATTGCAGTTTCATCAGTGTTGAGGTTAGAAACTGTTAAGTGATGGACACGTACATGCAGAACTTTCCATCCTCAAAGTTCACGAGTTGCTCAGTAACTTCATGGACCTTTAGGATGTTGATGTGGAACCATCAACCATCCTGGTTTAGTCTCCAACTGAAGAGAACTTCATCCAGAAGTAGAACATCAGGATAAATTAGGCAGATCAGAAGAGAAGAAAGAGACAGCAACTCTAATTACTGGCACCTCAGGAGCAGGTTTAACTCGACTTTAACACTCACCTGAGCATTGCATTTACATTTGCAGCATTTAGCAGACGTTTGTGTCCAGGGCGACGTACAAAAGTGCTTTGAGTCTCTAGCAATGAATAAATCTACACTGGATTACAAACTTCATATATATATATATATAACTCTTGATTTCTACAAAGCAAACTTGAAAAGTTTAAGTGTTTCAGGAAGATGAAGGTCTTCAACCGTCGCTTGAAGATAGTCAGGGACTCTGCTGTTTGGACATCTAGGAGAAGTTCATTCCACCACCTCGGTGCCAGAACAGAGAAGAGCCTTGAAGTGTACTTACCTCTCATTCTGAGAGAAGGTGGTACCAGTGGAGCAGTGCTGGAGGATCTCAGACAGCGTGGTGCAGTGCGAGATGTGATGAGGTCTCTGAGATAAGATGGTGCTGGTCCATTTTTGGCCTTGTAGGCATCATCAGTGTTTTGAATCTGATACGTGCAGCTACTGGAAGCCAGTGAAGGAGCAGCGGTGGGGTGGTGTGGGAGAACTTGGGCTGATTGAACACAAGCCATGCAGCTGCGTTTTGGACGAATAGCGTTCAGAAGAAAGACCTGCCAGCAGAGAGCTGCAGTAGTCCAGTCTCAAAATCACAAGAGACTGAACAAGCACCTGGGCAGCCTGTGAGGACAGAAATGGTCAAATCCTTCAGATGTTGTAGAGAAGAAATCGACAGGAACAAGCCACATTAGCAACACTTGAGGAGAAGGACAGTTGATTGTCCACAGTTACCCCAAGGTTACGAGCAGTGGCTGAAGGGGAGAACAGAGAGTCATAAGTTATTTGGAGATCTTGACCTGGAGATTAATCACCTGGGATGATTAGCAGTTCTATTTTGCTGGGGTTGAGTTTTAATTGATTAGCACTCATCCATGAAGATGTGTCTTTCAAGCATGCTGAGATCAGAGCAGAAGCTGTGGTAGCTAAAGGGAGGGAAATATGTGAGGATATGACTTAACCAAGAGAGTGGGTATAGAGGGAGAAAAGGAGGGGACCAAGTACCGAGTCTTGTGGGACACCAGTGGTGAGTCTGCATGGGGCAGATGTGGATCCCCTCCATGTTACCTGGTATGAGCGACCTTCCAGGTAGGAAGCAAACCATTCCCATGCTGTTCCGCAGATACCGAGGCTCCTGAGAGTAGACAAGAGAGTTGTGTGGTTGACTGTCAAATGCTGCTGAAAGGTCGAGGAGGATGAGTACAGATGACAGCTTGGCTGATAGAGCAGCATGCAGTTTCTCAGAAACAGCCAAAAGGGCCGTCTCTGTGGAATGTGCCGCTTTGAAACCAGACTGTTTCGGATCATGGAGATTGCTGTGAGAAATAGACAGACAGTTGGTTAAAAAACTGCGTTCCAGCGATTTAGAAAGAAAGGAGAGAAGTGATACCGGTCTGTATTTGTTGATGTCTGATGGAACCAGAGCAGGTTTCTTTAAGATGGGAATGACCCTCACTCTTGATGTCACCCAAATGAGGATGGGTTTCCCTTTTGAGTCTGGTTTCTCTCAAGGTTTCTTCCTCATAACATCTAAGGGAGTTTTTCCTTCACCACAGTCTCCATGGTGCTCATCGGGGATAAACACACATCATTCACCTTCACTGTTAAATTCTGTAAAACTGCTTCGAGACAATGTCTGCTGTGAAAAGTACAATAGAAATAAACTTCACTTGCTTGCCTGAAGGTAGTTGGCACATAGCCAAATGTTAAGGACCCGTCCATGATTGTGGAGATGAAGGGCAGGAGATCTTATGAGATGGTCTGAAGCATAGTTGAAGGGATTGGATCTAGAGGGCAGGTGGTGGGATTGCAAAATTGGATGACTTGCAGTATCTCATCTTCTGTTAAGGTTGAGAAGCTTGACAACGAAGGAGTAGTGGATTCCTGGCTGTGTCGTGTAGTCATTGTTGGGGAGGAAGTGAAGGTCTGCTTCAATTAATCTTCTCATCATAGAAGGAGGCAAAGTCATTAGCAGTCAGGGAGGATGGAGCAGGTGTGGCAGGGGGGTTGAGTAGTGAAGAGATGATGATGTGGAGCTTACGAGGATCTTCTGCAGAGGCCTCAAGCTTTTCCTTGTAGAAGGTAGTTTTAGCAGAAGTCACCTCCAAAGGAAATTTGGTCAGGAGTGTGCGGTAAGATGCGAGGTCTACATCGAGCTGTGATTTTTTTTCCACTTCCTCTCTGAGCTGATCTGAGTTCTCGCAGATTGCTGTGCAAAACTTCGGAAAGCCACGATGTGGGACAAGAAGTCTTCTTGGGTTTTGTAGTCAAGGGGCAGAGGAGGTCCATGGTTGAAGAGAGGAGTGGAAGGAGTCAGTAGCAAAGTCCAAGGGTAGAGAGGAAAAGGAGTCAGGATCAGGAAGAGATGAAAGAGTACAGGAAGCTACAGAGGAGGGAGAGATGGAGTGAAGGTTAGGACGGATAAGAGAGACATGTCAATTGTTTTTCGGTAGAATAGGAAGAGAGATTGAAAAGGAAACCAGTTGATGATCAGAGATTTGCAGTGGAGTGGCAGTCATGTCTGTAGCTGGGGTAGGGCGGGTGAAAACCAGGTCCAGGATATTTCCTCCCTTTTGTGTTTGATTACACACACACACACACACACACACACACACACACACACACACAGCGCTCTCTCCTGATCCTACTTCAGGTGAGATTAGATCATTCTCTTTTCTCACCTTTGTTCGTTCTCCTGAATATAAAACTGACCACTAGGAATTCTTTTTTTTGTATTCTTCCTGAACATATTGAGTGCAGGATCCTGAAACCTGCACGACCGGTCTTACGGGGCCGAGTCGAACAAAACGCCCATAACGACTCTAACAAAAGCTCAGACAAAACACTCCTGAACCTTGATTGAGTTTTAGAATGATTCAGGGCTCAGACCAACGAATTCAGGTGCAGGGATTCGGAAATATTCAAATGAAGTGGGGAAAAAAATAAACAGGAGCCCGGTCATGTGACGGAGCAGAAACAAAGCCTGCTATAAATTCAGATTTACTCTGTGACTCAGAAACCAAATATCACACACTCACTCTGTGTAGGTGTGAGGAATTCTATCACATATACATGTGTGTATGGCACACTGCGGAATGAAACGGGTAGAAATGTGGGAGTGTTTGTGGGAGAGTGTGTGTTTGTGGTGGGAGAGTGTGTGTGTGTGTGTGTGTGTGTGTGTGTGTGTGTAATTGATTAATCAGTGCAGTAATAAAATAAAGTAGAATAAAACAAAGCAGGTGTGGGTGGGTGAAACAGCGCCCTTTGCAGGCCAATTTTATGGTTTGGTTCAGGCCCAGGAAACACTCCTCATAATTAGAGAGTTAAATAATGAAGAGCTCGACGTTCCGATCTGCTCCGTGATGATCCTGATCCACCGCACCTACTACCAGATCCCAGAACATGAACTCCAGCAGCATGATTCGCTTGTTGAACACAATTCAGCACACGTTCTCACAGGATGGTCATGAAATGGTAATGAGTCTTTAATCTCTCACACACACACTAAATCTCTTTCTTTCTCTTTCTGACTCTTACACACACACACACAAACACCCTCACACACCCTTTCTCTCTCACACTCGCACACGTTTTTAATCTCTCAAAAAACACTTGCACTTACATTACACACACACACACACACACACACACACACACACACACACACAC
>JAAIIK010021541.1:3076-15709 GCA_014706435.1 Silurus glanis
ATATATATATATATATAAAAAATTAAAATTTTTTGGTGATATAAATGGAAAAAAAAAATATATATATAGTCGATGTGTCTTCTATACAGACTGGCTTTACAGGCTTTTGTGAATGTTTGAATGTAGGAAAGAAAGTGGCTTCAGTACTGCCACTGAAAATCAGTGCACACTCTGCTACGTATGTTATAAGGGAAAGAGATTCTTTTAGAGCTTGAAACATTTCCCAGGTATCTGGTGCTTGGGTGAAACAGAGATTTTTCAGTTTATAGTTGTATTTACTGTTGTAGAACATCATCAGAATTCAGCTCTTGCCCTCACCTTCTTAGAGCATTGCATTGCTTTACTTTCATACCAGCCTCTCTTCTTTCATGTCTCAGTTAATATTAAAAAACAGCAAAAAAAAAAAACCCCACAATAGTTTGTCATGTTATTACAAACCTGTCATTTGTCCTGAAGACTTTCTCATGGTGGAAAACCTTCTTTCTACCTGGTGGGATCTGAAATGATTTGAATGATGCTGATACAACATATGTATCATAATCTTATTATCTGACAGCAGAGTCCCTCCTCTAGTGTTTATAAAATGGACTATTTTAGATTATGGATAATGATGTTTGAATTTTTTTTCTGTTTTGACAGGAAAATGTCGAAGAAGAAGAAAAGGCAAGACGATTTCCATAAAGTCAAGCTGAAAGTCGGCAAGAAAAAGCCCAAGGCGGAAAATTCGACTAACGTCAACTTTAAATCGAGGAGCATCAATTTACCGGATCAGCTGAAGCGAGATGATGGAGGACCGACTACACACCGACAGCTCAGCATTAAGGTTGACACATAAGGTTGATACTTAATGTGGCTGGGATTTGACCTCATGACCATTGAATCCAAAAGTCCAATGCCTTACCACCTCCCCAGAGGTGTTCGCTGCTTTCAGCTGTCTCTCTCGCTTTTTTGAACCAAAAAACACATCTTGACATTGAACCATTTCTCACTTTCCGGTGTTTGTATTGGTTTTTATGATTTATAATCACACTTTTGCTGTCACTCATTTGAGGATGGGTTCCTCTTTTGAGTCTGGTTCCTCTTAAGGTTTCTTTCTCATGCCATCTAAGGGGGTTTTTCCTTCCCACAGGCTTACTCTGGGATAAATACACAATTTAATACTGTCAAAATTTTAGTTCTATAATTCGTTTATATCGTAAAGCTGCTTTGAGACAATGTCCATTGTGAGAAGCACTATAGAAATAAACCTAAATTAAATAAAGAAGCAGCTTGTCATTTTCAGTTTAGTCAAGTTTTGTTTGGGGAACTGAAGAAAAGGCTGACCTTTGCCACATAGGGCCAAACTAATGTTCAAGCCAATTGACAGGACTCTCCACCATCATAATCAAACCTTCAGTTGAGAAATTCTTTGTGGGAGCTTGTTTTCCCTCAACACAGCTCCAGAAATCTCATTCTCTTGTTCTTGTGTGTTTATCTCCCAGGATCTACTGTCCCAGCTGCACCATTACAGCAGCACGGTGAAGCAGGGTGCTCTCGTAGGCCTTCGCGAGCTGCTCTCGGCTCATCCATCCCTGCTCGAGCAGCATGCCTCGGTTGTACTTTCCGAAGTCGCTGCACTCTTCACCGACAAAGACGGCGCCGTGCGGGCAGCCGGGTCTCGCCTCCTGCGCTTGGTGGCGCAGTGCATGCCGGCCGAGCGCGTTGCTCCATTCTTCCCTCTACTGGGCGCTCACTTGTCCTGCGCCATGACCCACGTTTCAACCAGCATTCAGGAGGACGCGCTGCGGGTGCTGGACGTGCTGCTCGAACACTATCCCGCCCTGCTAGCACAGAGACACACCGTGCTACTCTCCAACTTCCTCGAGCTCATCTCGCAGAGGAGGATGAGTGGTGGCGTGAGTAAGGCCGGAGCCAGTGGAAACCGGGCAGAGAAAGGAAGCTATGCACTTTCTATAAGCACTAGCCAATCTGTTACAGCGCAGCAATGGAGACTCACTGTTTTGCTCAGGTAATCACGTCCATTCATGTGTTTCTTTTTAAAATGGCCATAATTCACGTCATATTTAGCTATGTTTGTAGTTTTTGAATGCCTAAATATATGGTTTTCATGATAAACACTATCTAAACAAGAGATTATGGACACCTGATTGAACTTCCCATTCCACATTTAGACCCTATTTGCTGTAATAATAACCTCCACTCTTCTGGGAAGATGTTCCACTAGATTTTGGAGTGTGCTTCTGGACATTTGTGTTTATCAGCCACAAAGTCTTTAGTAAACTCAGGTACTGATGTAGGGTGAGGAGGCCTTGGGTGCAGACAGTGTTTCAATTTATCCTAAAGGTTTCAGAGCTCTGTAGTAGGCCACTCAAGATCTTCCACTCCAGCCTTTGTCAACTCTTCATGGAGCTTGGTTTGTGCCATGTTGGAACAGGTCTGGGTTTTTAAGTTCAAGTGAACGCAAAATGTTGTAATCACACATCCAAAGCCGTCCTATACAACAGTCTGGTGAAGAACCACATTATATTAGGATGATGGAGTTAATAACGCGTTAATGCAAATTCATTTTAAAATTAAATGCAAAAATATAAATATAAAATTGGCAAAATTAAAACCTTCAACACACTTTTATTCATGACGTCCTTTCTTTAAAAAAAAATTAACTCCAGCGAAAAAATATTTTTTAATCACAAAACATTTGTTTTACTGATGCAGCCTTCAATGAAGTCTCAAATCAGCACTAAAATCCACCGTGTTTCTTCTTTTTCTTCATCTTCTTCATTTGCGGTTCGCATTCTTAAGTAGAGCATTACCGCCATCTACTGTGGTAATGGATCAGAGACTTATATCCCTACTAGCTGAAAGTACCCGTGCTTCGCTACGGAAGGCAGAACGCTAAGCAATATGGCAATAAGCAGTAAGCACTGAGCAGGACTGGATGATCAGAGATCAGCACGTAACGTCAACAAATAACGTGCTACCCCTTTGTAGTACTGATACAGGGCAAACTACTTTGAAAACAATTTTTATCGTGCATCTAACATCTAATAAAAAAAAAATGTAGTAAGTTTCATTAGGATCCGTAATGTTATTTCGAAGAATGTACAATGCGTGAGAAATCGCGTTTTTCGCGAGTTAGCCGCGATCCAGGGCGAATTTTTCAAAACCCTTTCTTAGTGAGCACCTAAGACCCAAGAGGAAGGTATGTTCCAAATTCCATTGCAATCCGTTCAGTGGTTTTTGAGATTTCTTGATGAGTGAGTGAGTCAGTCAGTGGTATTTGAGCTTTATATATATAGATTCCCCAGACCAAAAAACAGCCATGATGCACACGTCCGGCAATTAAAACCGTCTGTGTGGAAACATAGCAAAAGTTCCATGTGGTGTCCTGATGATTTACGTAATTTGAAACACCATAATTACTTTAAAACATGTAAAGTATATTTTGTCTTCATGCTCTATGTTGAGTTTGGTTTCACTAATAATAAACATACATTTGCGTAACACATCCATATTTGTCCTTGCCCATGTTGATTAGAGTATTAAAAACTTGAAAAGTTTGTGCGATTAAGTTGCAATTAATCACGAGTTAACTCATGACTATCATGCAATTAATCGTGATTAAATATTTTAATCGATTGACAGCCTTAATATGTATTTATATAACTGGAGACATTCTTGGCTACTCCATCAGCTTCCTCATTTGTCCTCTTGGCGGTGTGTTTGGAGTCGTTATTATGTTGGCAAACTGCCATTCGGAGTAGTTTCTAAAGGGAGGGCATCATGTTCTGCTTCAGAATGTCACAATACATAATGGAATCCATGTTTCCTTCATTGAACCGCTGCTCCCCAGTACCAGCAGCACTCATGCAGCCCCAGACCATGATGCTACCACCACCATGTTTGACTGTAGGCAACACACAATTTTCTTGGTTCTCCTCACAAGTGAGTCACCACACATGCTGGACAAACAAGTTTATCTTAGTCTCATCAGACCACAGGACATGGTTCCAGTAATTCATGCTCTTGGACAGGTTGGTCTATAGCAAAGCATGCTTTTCCTGTGAGCCAGCTTCAGAAGAGGCCTCCTTCTGGGACGACGGCAATGCAAACCGACTTGTTGTTTTAGTAGTGTAGTGTAGTGTGCGGTGTACGGTCTGAGCACCGACAAGCGGACCTTCCGCTTCTGCAACCTCTAAAGCAATGCTGCAGCGATCATGCGTCTGTTTTTTGAAGCAGCTTCTGCAACTGACACACAGCACGAGGACTTCTTTGATGGACCCTTGCGAGGTCTGTTCCAAACAGAACATGTTTTGGAAAACCTCTGTATGACGCTGGCCGCTGCACTGTAACTCAGTTTCAGGGTGTTACTGATCTTCTTATAGCCTCGGCATCTTTGTGGAGAGCAACAATTCTAATTCTCAAATCTTTCGAGAGTCCTTACCATGAGGTGCCATGTTGAACATCCAGTGGTCAGTATAAGAGAATTGTACTCAGAGCACAGCTGTCATCATTTGGGGTTCTCGCCATTTTGACAATAATGGCTGTATGTTGAGTTATTTTTAGAGGACAGTAAATCTATACTGCTATACAAACTGTACACTGACTACTCCAAAATATACACAGCACAGCAATGTAAATGTTTTATTGTGGGTCCGTGGGTGTTGATTTATTTATTTTTTAACAGTAGTGCCAGCTGTAAATTAAATCACAAGTTATTTATAGGGTCCATAAAAAGAACAGGACCTTAATTTCTTTTTGGATGCTCCCTGTAACAATAAACGGATAAAAATCATTTTTTGAGAAATTCGGAACTGTTCAGTAAATCCTGTAATACTCAGTCATTCATCACACCATTTAATCTTTAATATTTTAATCTTACATTACACCAGATTGTGTTTAATGCTTTATTTAATGGCACACGCTGCGTCACACACCAAAATTTTTATCAATTATCAAATGTTTGCACTTTGTTAAGCATGTGCTTGTTTTGTCTTGTGTTTAGGTTGGGCCGGTTTCTTCAGGCAGTGGTGGAGGAGAGGCCTACAGAGGATGGTGTAGTTTGTGGTAGTGGCTTCGGGATGTGGAGCGGAGAGAAAGGAATGGTCACGCCTGTAGAAGTCAGCTGGGAGGAGCAGATATTCAGCAAAGAGAGCATTCAAGTGTTTGAGAATTCCGGAGCAAAGCCCACGCCGTGTTCAACGTATCGCCTGAGGTATGCTGGATGTGAATGGAATTGCAGGTGAAATATCATGTACAATATTTAATGCACACTGTATGGACAGAGGTTTGTGCACACCTGACTAGAAGATTCAAATGTGTTTTTTGAACATCCCTTTTCTGTAAGAAAAGTCTTCTGGTGAGATGTTCCACTAGATTTATTCGAGATTTGTGCTCATTTAGCTACAAGGACATGAGTAATGTCAGGTACTGATGTAGGATGCGGAGGCCTGGGGTGTAGTCTGTGTCAATTCATCCCAAAATGAATTACATTTTGTATAATAATTAAATGATATATGCATAAATTAAATATGAAAACACTGAAAACAAGCATTTGAACGCAGTAAAGCCGTAGTAAATCACGTTTGAAAACATAAGTTAACAAACACTATAAGAGAATGGAACGGAGAAGTGCAGCGAGGCCTGATTAAAAAAAATAATTTGCATCGATGTACAAATGCATCATCCGTGACACCCGTGTATTTTCTTCTCATGTGCATCAACGTGGTACTTTCCTGCCACACAAGCTCAGCTGTGCATAATTTGCAAGTCCTTTGTTGTGTGTCATATAAAATGCTCCCATGCCTTGGATGACTTGGGACGTACCCTTTTTCATGCAGTCGTAACTTTCGCTGACAATGAATTTCATAATCCATTATTATCGATTTTTTTCCGATTAGTTGTTACAGCCCTAGTAAAAATATTAATATAGTAATAGTCAGTGGCAGGCCGTGCATTTGGTACCTTGGTCTTCAGTGGAACTTACCCGACGTGATCCACCTCTTGATACCACCACTATCACATCACAATTATAGAAACCATCAATACTATACAAAAACACAGAGCGAGAGTCATTTTGCATATGGAGGCTCAATAGAATTTTTACTAAAGCAAGCTAGCTAGCTTTGGGGTTGGGCGTCCTCCTCACGATGTCTAGCTTTTCCTCAAAATGGACTTTAAAGAATGTCTGAGACCAAATCGATTTTTCTTCCTCCCTCAGCCATTGTTGCCATAAAAAAAACTCTGATGTATTAACGTGTGCAGAGCTACAGACGTGTTTTGCTAGTCGAACTTGGCTGTAACAGTTTCCCTCTGACCAACCAATCAGAGGACGGAAAAATGCTGACGCTAATCTGTGAGGCGAATTTGAAATCTGATTGGTTAAAGAAACTGAATCTATGATCAAAAATATAAAGGATGTCTTTTTAAAGAAAAAAAGATGTTCTGCCACCATTACATAAGTGTTTAATATATTTTTGTTTTCAGGAATGTTTAATAGTCTGTTTCTCAGTAAATGTTACATTTAAACTATGCTTCTGGATTTGAGTGATCTATTAGATTTTCTTAATATACAAAATGTCTAATATTACGGTTCTGTATTACAACCTGGAATATGCTATTGAAACCTTTGCGGGTTTGTTTACAGTGTTGCGTCATCCCAATGCGTTCCTTTATATGTAATACATTTATAACCATTACTGATTCACACTTGTATTCTGTCAACCAATATTAAATATTGTGAATTCACTGGTATTTCAGTGTTTGATATGCATCTGTGTTTGACTCGTTATGCCTTATAGACTGGATCTAGAGCCTGGAACTGGAGCAAGCGAGGACCTGTGTTCAGCAGAGACAGTGCAGGGTTTTGCTGGTACGCTGGTGCCGCTCCTCCTGGAGGTGTGGGTGGAGGCTGTGGGTGGAGGACGAGCTCAAACAGACAGCAGGCACCTGCTCTCAGAGGAAGCCATGGCACTCATGTTCCAGATCCTTACAATACTGCAGCTCCTGAGACGTCTTGCTCCTCAGAAAGAGCAACAGGACATGCTGGTGTGTACCCATGCACACGCACAGTCAGATTAGTACGTGGATGCAGTTGAATATGAACACATTAAGTAAGGGATAAGCCACTTCGAGATGCGTTACACAATTATAGTACCTGGAAATTGATTTCCTGGATTTAAAATGAACCGTTTTTTTCCCCCGAATTTAAATGACTGAAGTATTAGGAGGCCACGAGCCAGGGTAGAGTCAAAGAGATGGTTTACTGCATGCACATCAACATCCCAAACACTTGATATTCCAAACTTATCTGAATACAGAGGGTTTTTACACAAGTGTGTATGTGCAGATCACATTTATGAGCATGGAAATAATATTCAAAAACAAGAATCAAAATAATTTTATACAAAAAGGCAAATACAGAAAAGCATTCCACATAAACGAGTGAAGGACAGGCATATACACTATGTACAAAATATTTGGACACCTGAGTTTCCAGCCATATTTGGTCCTTCCGCAAACTGTTACCAGGTTGGAAGCACACAATTGTATAGGATGTCTTTTTGGATGTAGAAGCATGAAATTAAATTCTCACTTTATATTAGGATTAGGAGACCCAAACCTGTTTTAGCATGACAGAGCACAAAGCCAGCTCGATGCGAGACCTTGAGTGAAAGGTCTTGAGTGGCTTCCTATAGAGAGCTGACCTTAAGCCTGTTGAACACCTTTGGGATAAATTGGAGCACCGACTGCACCCCAGGCCTCCTCGCCTCACCTACATACTTTAGTTATGCAATCGTGGATCACTGAGCACACATCTTCACGAGCACACTCCAGAATCTTGAGGAAAAGTAAATTGGGACTTAGTTTAGTGGGATGTTCAAAATGCATAGAAATCTTATGGTCAGATGTTCACAAACCATTATCCATATAGTCTGTGTAAGCAGCCAGGTAATAATTGTGACATTTTTATTTTCACGTACATGTCGACATCATGGCTGTACAAAATGCTTTTTTGTCATACTTATTAACTGCAGATGGATTTAAGAACTACTTTGTTTTGGTAAATCTGAACTAAATGAGTTGGACAATATTGCATGCAGGTTCAAAACACTAATAATAGAATAACTGCATGAGAGTTATTACAACTAGCTGATCATGATGTAGCTGAGGTTGGGGAACTGTCACAGCCAGAATTAACACAATGTTAAAAAAAAATCACTAAAGGCACAACAGCAGTAGAAATACCAATATTGTCATAGTGATTAATAAACTTAATAAAATGCTCTTACAGCTAGGGCCACATCTACTTTAGGTTTTTAAGTCAGAGGCCAAAATGAAGGGCCAAAAACCAAAGACGATTGAGGGCCGTGGGTCAAAAGTTAATGTTACATTATACCAAACATTAAATAAAAAATGCTGCCATGATTCCTCTCATTTATGATTTCATAATATCTAAAAGAAAAATAGAAAACATCACACTATAATCTGTTTAACTAATGCAGTTTCATGTTCAAAGTTCTAGTTCAATCTTATAGTACATTTAGAAACAATAACATTTTTCAATGCTTAATACAGTGTAATTCATTACAGTGACCTCTAATGGCTTCCATAGTTTAGGCATCTCAGGTAGTGGCATTGTGTTATACTCCTAAAACACACAATTGGTGTAAGGCACTTTTTTTTATTTTTTATTTATTTTATATATGCGGTATATTCAGCAGATCTCTAAGCATAAGCCTATGCAATTCACCTGCATAATGAAGGCTGATTTCACTGACTCGTTGTATGTGTACCCTAATCAGTAGAATCAGTTTATTTTGTTATATATTTGTGTTGAATATCGAACCAAATGTTGGTGTCTTGTGTTATGTTCAGGATTCCTGGTTCCGAAATTCATACCTGAATGATTTCAAGCAGCACTTCATGAGGAATTTCCCCTACGGACAGCTAGAGGTTGCTAGACATAAAAAGAAAACGGATGGGAAGAGGTTTGTATTGTTTTCACGCATAATGTGAAGCTTATCTGCTCCCCATGGTTGTAAAAAGTTACTGGTTTACACCTTGTTAGCTAGTGGTAGTCTGCCCGTACACTTCCCTCTCACAGTTGTTTGTTTGCATATTTATTTTTTTTGTCACTACTTCATCAGTAAAACCCGCCCGTGTATGCGATCCAGTCTAACAGAAGCAAAATCTGTCTTCTCACAGGAACAGACAGCAGGTGATTGGTGGCGTAAATGCTGCAGGAACCGTAGAACCACTAGCTCTGAATGTCATGCTGTGTCAAGTAATGGTGTCTCTCAGCCTGAGGGGGCGGGACCACATCGCTGGCCAGGACGCTGACTGGCTCGGGCCAATCCGAGCATTTGTCACAGACACGCTGTCCAGTGGTGGGAAGCTGAGCTCGAAATACCTGGCTGCCCTGTTGGAGGTGGTTTGGAGGATGACTGTTACACAGAGAAGCCGTGGTGAGTTTTTCTGTTGATCGTTGACTGTCATGTTAACACCAAATAATGGGATATGCATGTATATTTAAAAAGACAAATTTTTAATAGTATTGTAAACTGTAATAAAACGTGGTTTATGTAATATCTTGGGTATATGTTCTTCTTAAATACGTATTTTTTGGACACCTGATGGAATGATTCATATGTGCTTTTTTAGAACATCCCATATTACTTTTAGTTCCCATTTGCTGTTTTAATGACCTCCACTCTTCAACAAGAGGTTCCACTAAATTTTTGGATTGTGGCTGTGGAGATTTGTGCTCATTCAGCCACAAGGGTGTTAGTAAAGTCAGGTACTGTTGAGGTGAGGAGGCCTGGTGTGCAGTCAGTGTTAACATTCATCCCAAAGACGTTCAATAGGGTCAGAGCTCTATAACAGGCCGCTCAAGATCGTCCACTAAAACTCATTCAGACTATATCATCATGGAGCTGCCTTTGTCCACAGGGGGCATTGTCATGCTGCAATAGGTTTGGGTCTCCTAGTTCAAATTTGAAGGAAAATCTAATTTTGCATTCAAAAACAACATATACAATTGTGTGTCTCCAAATCTGGTGTCCCAAAACCTTTGTCCATATAATGTATGCAGTATTGGATCAAAGTGAGTATGTTTGTGTCTTCAGCCGTGACGGAGGAGCTCCTACAAGCAGTGTATGTTCAGTATCAGCAGAAGAACTTGGTACTGTCTGTGCGGACCCTGTTGCTGCGTTTCTTTAGTCAACTCTACATACAGGAGCATCAGAACCAGCCTCATATAGCCAGGTATACACACACACACTTACATGTATGTTGAACAGCTTACAAACTCAAATAGAAATGTTAGAAGTATTAAAAAATAACACAAAAAAAGGAAAATGGTTTTTTTTGTTGGTTTTGATGAAACTGTACACTACTGTACACTGTAGGTTTATGCTCTATGACATATCAATGGAGTTTTCCTAAATGAATGTGGTAGATAGAGGTCAGTTTGTATGTACTCCTTTACATTCACATTTCCGAATTCCCAGAAACAAATTCTGCATTTTCTTTAAATGATAACTGCTTCATGTAATAAAACTCCTATCTCAAGTTTCCGAGATCCAGAATTGAAATTTCATTTGAATTCCAGTAGGTGGCATTCTAACAGCTCAGACGAAAAGATTTTCAGATTGGAAATTTATATTTGGCCTGTATTTAGTTGTAATTTACTAGGGATGCACGGACACATTTTAGCCAAAAATGCGCTGACGCTTCACTTTTCACTTTTTGGGACTAAGAATTAGAATTAGTGTCAAGTCAACACTTTTCAAATCATTCCAATGGTTCTGGTAATTTAAATGTGATTGGATGAGCTTTGTTTTGCTCTTTTGAGCATCGACGCTAAAAATGTTGGACACATTAGACAATGGATTGGAAAAAGGTTTCAATTATATCAAAAATGCTCTCAATTGTTTATCGTGCGTTATTTTGGAATCATCTAAAAAGAATCCATTCAGCTAAATTTTTGCGATCGACTCGCACCGCCAACAAGCAGTTCCTGACCACAGCTGATAAAATTTTCTCACCTTCCACTATACTGCTTTAACCCTGGCATGCTGAAGATGCTTTTTTCCCCCCCCTGTATTTTTATTTATTTTTTTACCTCAGAAGAAATCAGGGAAAAATCTAATTTCTTCACATCAGGGAAAAATCAGTAATGCACAGGTTCAGCTACAGTAAAGGGACATTATTTATAGCATGATCTATTTCCAAGATTGAACTGTACATGTGATATCCATCATCCAAGGAAGGCCGGCCATTGTAGCTTAAAAAGCACTGAAGATAGAAATGCAATTTGTAGAATGATTACGGCTTTTAGACATGCAGTCGTATGCATGTTTATCAGCAATTAATTGTGTATAAAGTATGCAAAAAAAAGGATTGTGTTCTAAAGCAAGATCTAGGTTTTGCCTTATCTATGGAAAATTCAGTTTAGTTAAATTTTATTTGTATGCATTATGATCATAGTCACAGTACAGCTTTACAGAAATAGACTGAGAATATACATTTAGTTTACAAGTGCGTCTCCCCCAAGTGCGTCTCCCCCAAGTGCGTCTCCCCCAAGTGCGTCTCCCCCAAGTGCGTGTCTCCCAATGAGCAAGCCAGAATGATGGTGGCAAGGAAAACTTCCTGAGATGGGAAGAGGAGGGAACCTTCAGGGAAACTTGATTAAAAAGGGAACCTGACCTCATCTGACTGACACCTGATAGCCATTCATTATAGATTCATCATTGTTGAGGTTATAACTGTTCACTGATGGAGACTTTGAGTATAAAACTGATCATTGCAATTCTAATCATTGAAAAGTTTACTGAGAAGACTAGCTTTTTTTTTTTTAATATATATATATTATTATTTTTTTATACTTAATTATTCTGTCCTTCTCTCTTTCTGTCTCAGGAGCAGGATTTTGACACGTTGGTTGGTGTCTTTGCCGCTGCAGCTGGCGCAGTTGGGTGGCCGTAATCCTCAGCTGTCTGCGCAGGTTTTGCAGACGGTGCAGTCAGCTGCAGCATGGGGCAACAAAGACCTGCTGCACAGCTTGCAGACACATGCAGGCAGCCTTTATGGTGAGCACACACCCTCATTTAGACATAAATGAGGTATTGACAATAAAACGATAGGTACCTACGGCCAGTTCAGTTGAATTTCTGTTCCCCTGTTCATTTATTCAGTTATCTATTGCATCATGCCGATACAGGTCCAGAGCTTCAGAACCAATGGCTTCAGAATCCGAGATTCTCACACACCATGGGCTATAGGGTTTATACAGAATGGTGAAGAAAGAGATCAGATGAGAATAGCCAGATGGATTGGAGCTGACATGATGCAGTAAATCAGTTAACACAGCTTCGAAAAACTCCCGATCACATCTTCCACCCAAGAACAGGAATCACCAGTGTTATCTTTATAATTTTATGTGTTGCCCCGCTGGATACATTGTGCATGGAAGAACAGTTATACCAGTTTTCCTAGTAAAGCAGCCGGTTTTATTTGGGTAGGGGATAGGGATTAAACACTAATGACTGGACATCAGGAGTGTGATAATGTCAAGTGTATAGCGAGGGGTGTAACGGTACACAAAATTCACGGTTTGGTTAGTACCTTGGT
>JAAIIK010021546.1:0-12254 GCA_014706435.1 Silurus glanis
TCTCCTTCCTTAGTGTCCAACCTCTCATACAGCTCCTCATATGCCTTCTCCTTGGCTTTCGCCACATCCCTCTTTACCTGCTGCCGCAACTCCTTGTACTCCTGCCTACTTTTCTCATCACTCTGTCTATCCCACTTCTGTTTTGCCAACCTCTTTCTCCTTATGCTCTCCTGCACTTCCTCATTCCACCACCACGTCTCCTTGTCTTCCTTTCTATTTCCAGATGTCACACCAAGTACTTTTCTAGCTGCCTCCCTCATCACTCCTGCAGTAGTTTCCCAATCACCCAACACCTCTTCACCACCACCGAGCCTCTGTCTGACCTCTTCCCTGAACCTCACACTACAGTCTTCCTCCTTCAGTTTCCACCATCTTATTCTTCTTTCAGTCCTCACTCTCCTCCTCTTCTTCTTCGCCTCCAAAACCATCCTACAGACCACCATAGTAGTAGTAAATGTATACGGTTTTGTTTTATTTACTTTCATTCACTTAAGTATTTAATGCAGTGCTTTTGCTTGAGATTTGGGACATATAATCCCGCTGTATTGTACACAATACCTCCACATTTTACACATCATGTTTTTACTCTATTCATCCACAAGGTGGCAGGAGAAACCAACAGGATGAAAAAGTGTAGCGTACCTTTTAGCGCTTTCTTTCTTTGTTCCTTATTTGAATGATGTGGGTAGAAATATCTTGTACTATTCATGTACTTCACTTTAAATATACTGTACATTTTTTTTCCCTTTTCCTTTCCATTACTCTTTTTTTTCTCCATTTCTTTCTGTATTGAATTCACTTTTATTTGTATATTGTTATAATTTTTTTTATTTGTATAGTGACTTTAACAATGAACATTGTCCCAAAGCAGCTTCTATTAATAGGTCAGGAATATAAATTTCTAATTTAACATTAGTCCAGATACAGTAAGTCTAAAGACAGTGGTGAAAGTGGCCAGGAAAAACTACCTGAGATGGTATGAGGAAGAAACCTTGAGTGGAACCAGGACTCAAAAGGGAACGTTTCCTCATCTCTGTCCATTCATTACAGTTTTATCATTGTTAAGGTGTACTGTTCAGCAAACCGTTCACTGATGGGCGCTTCAATTTTAAATCTTTTCATGTCATTGTAGCAGACTGATGATATTATTTCCAGTCCAAATCCAAGAAAGGGGCTGGATCACTGGTATCTCGGGAGCATGTTTCAGTTGAGGGAGAGAAAGAACAATAGAAGGTGTTTTCATTCCCTTCCACCCAGTTGTCAGATGCCCTTATCCATAGTAACAAATGTTTTCTTTATTTTATACAACTGAGCAGTTGATAGTTAAGGGTCTTGCTCAAGGGCCCAGCAGTGGCACCGTAGAGGTGCTGGGATTTGAACTCATAACCTTTCAGGCAGAAGTCAAACATCTTAACCACTGAGCTACCACTTCCCCACAACAATCAATCCACAAGCAGTTATTTAAAAAAAAAAAAAGACCACATTTGGTAACAGCCACAATATAACACAATACAGCAATTTCAGTTTTACAGTATAAAGGCTATAATTCGGACGTTTAGAATATTAGAAATTCATTGTCAGCGTTTTGTGGCATTTTTATGTCCCTGTTGTTCAGCACTGTTCAGTTGCAGAGCGTTTCTGACTCAGCCATTTGGCCAAGAATCTCAAATAAAAAATAAGTAACAGTGTTTTTTTTTTTTTTTTTTTGTAAATTTTTACAAAAAAAAAAAAAAAAATGAAATATGATCATCTAAATTTCGGCTTTATGTATAATTAATAATAAGCCAAAGGTATGATGAGAACTTCAGTCTTTGTACAGTAATAACTAAATATAACTGCATTTTAATACAGATATCAGAATCATTTTAATTGTTAATTATTAAAACAGATTATGATTGATTACATTTGCATTATTTTAAGATTTTATACATGTAATTTGCACACACACTTCAAACGATACCACACAAAATTTATTATCCTAATATAATGTTGGACTATCGGGTTGGACATTTGAGCTGTGAGACTTGCTGTCTCTGAAAGGAAGAAGAATAAGAATAAACATATTACGAACAGTCAAGCAGAAGAGACCGAAATCTGAACGTAATATTCTGCGTGACTGTATATAATGTGTACAGAATTTTTACTTATAATTTCAATTCCACAAACGTGTGGATCAGCATGCATCATTATATATATTTATTATTTTTAGCATATCAGACTTCCCTGAGCAGCCTTTTGCACTCGTTATTTGAATATTACGAGTATAAACTCATTGACTGCAGTTTATTTAGGTAAATTCCTTCAAACACGACTGCTCTAAACGGCCTAAATTATAGAAATCTACTGTACTGAAGTACTGTGAGCGGTCTTGCATGACGCTATATATATGCTGGCGTGTGTTTTCGATAGGTTTGATATGTGCTTGATAAAGTCCTTGAAAGTGCTTAAATCTGGTCTCATGAAAGTGTGGGAACAATGTTTGTTTAAACGAGTTTTCCATAAACAGTTATTATAGTGAGAGAGTGAGAGAAGTTTGTGCCATGTCTCTACCAATAATAATAAAGCTGTTGGAAGTTACTCCTGGTGCCATTTTCGTTTCTTGTTTGAACGTTTTCTTCTCCCATTTCATTTAAAACCCATTTATCAAAGTCACAGTATTCACCATGCAAGATTACCGCCACACAACCATCTCAGTAAGTACATTACCAGTAGCTCAGTAAGGTCATTAGGAAATGCTTCTGTATCAGGGAAAAGTCTTAGCTCAGTGGTTAAGCCTCTGGTTTACTGATCAGAAGGTCAGGGGTTCATACCCCAGCATCACTAAGCTGCCACTGTTGGGAGTATGAGCAGGGTAACCAAGCCTCTGTGCTCCTGGGGTGCTAAAACATGGCTGACCCTGTGGTCTGACCCCAGCTTCCTAACATTGCTGGGATATGCAAAGAATGAATTTAACAGTATGTGTGACAAGTAAAAAGCACCGTTACTATGGTTACCATTGTTTAGACCTCTGATTAAAATGACCTCACACTACCTGTGTGTTTAACAATCTGAACTCAAGCCAATTACAATGCAGGGGAGAAAATCAGGAACAGCAATGATCCATTTCCATTTATGGCATTTGGCAGACGCCTTTATCCACTACGACTTACAACTGAGCTGGTGAGGTTTAAGGGCCTTGCTCAAGGGCCCAGCAGTGGCATTTTGGTCCTAACCACTGAGCTACTTCCTCAATGATCCAAAGTGATGAAGACATTGTAGTAGATTATATATCAAATTAATCTAGGGGTAGTGTATTTTATTATAGAGGCACTGCAATTCTTCCACAGTGTTGCACATTATTCTAATGTTGTCCTTTTTGAAAAATAAAGTACTGAATACTGGGATTTGTTCTCAGTTCCATCTCTCCATGAGCTAATGAGCTAATGGCCTCCTGTCCTCTGTGTATTTACACTGAGCTGGAAGAGACTCAGTAGTTTATTCGAAACATATTCGTCTTTCTCGTCCGTCTGTGTGTCGTGTAGAACATCGCTAGCGGGAGGGGGGGGGGGGACCTAAACACTTATTAATAACACCTTTGTTTTAAAGCTTAAAGAATCCAAATGGAAAACACACGACCACCTGCGTCCGATTACAGACCAGTTACTGCTAATTGGAACAGCGTTTGCGAAAAAAAACCACCGTCAGCTCTTCCAGATCTGATTCAGCACAACGCAGCAGAGAGAGGATCGCTGTAATGTAGAGTGCAGCTCAGACGACACAGACGAACTGGACTCTGTTTTATGAGAAACACGCTCATCATTTCCCACGATGCAACAGCTCATTACAGCTTCTGTAACACGTTGTGAAATCCTGATGAAATGCTCTACTGCGTATTGTATTTTCCTGATTGATTGTGATTATTCCAATTACCACTGGATCGGTCTGAAATGTTCCCTACATGCCAATGAAGCTAAATTATGATGATGTTACCTCAGCACTTTTGGATTCTACCCTCTGATCGGCCAGGATTTGAAGTGCGGAACGCAGCTTGTCTTGTTTTATGCCAAAGAAGTGTAAAATCCTGTTTCCCAAAGATGTCGAGTTGTACCTTTGTCTGGTACAAAATGCTGACAATGGAGACTCTGTCAAGAAAAATCTAACTAATATTAATCCAACAAATTGACCTAATAATTAGTATAGAACCTCTTAGATACAATAGAAGTAGCTTGATTCTTCCATAATACAGTTCAATTCACTGTCACTTTACACACACATACAGTACATTCACTGAAATTTCATTCTTTTTCTTTTCTTTCTTTTCGAATTGCCAGTTGCACTCTGTTTTATATGTAGCATCATCTTTCAAGATTGTTTTTATTACAATTGTTTAATTTCATTCATTCATTCATTCATTTTCTTCCGCTTATCCGTAATTCGGGTCGCGGGGGCAGCAGTCTAAGCAGGCCCCCGCCTTCGGCTGCTGCCCAATCCTCACAGCACCGTCCCTTACGGTCCCTCCTGCAGGTGGTGAGCCCACGGGAAGTTGTTTAATTTCATTCTGCTTAATCAAATTTAATATTATTTGTATTCTACTATTGCACTTTTACAATAATTATTGCCACACAATTTTTCAATCAATACATTAGTGCCTATTATAACCCAGCCATTATGGATGCACAAGCCAGTGCACTCTTAGAGCCGGTCCCAAGCCCGCATAAATGGGGAGGGTTGCATTAGGAAGGGCATCCAGCGTAAAACATGTGCCAAATCGAATATGCGGATCACAAATAAGAGGAGGTTTATGGATGTGGTGAGGGAAGACATGCAGGTAGTTGGTGTGAAAGAGGCAGATGTAGAGGACAGGGAGGTATGGAGACGGATGATCCGCTGTGGCGACCCCTAATGGGAGAAGCCGAAAGAAGAAGAAGAAGAAGACATTAGTCCCTATTATGTTAACCCTAATGAACAAACCAGAGGTGATAATGTTGATGGAAAAACTCCCTATAATATTCCTTTATTATAGTTTCTTCATCATTTAGTTTATCACCTGTACACTGATTGAAACCATGAAGCAGGTTTGCTACAATGGACTACAGTTGTTAAGAACAGAACACAGACTCGGTGTCTAAGTGTAACCACAGTTATCTCAAGTATCTTCAGGCTGTTCATGTGAAGAACATCCTCAGAAGCAGGATGGATCAGACAGATCCAGAGAGCAGAAGAGGACAGTATCACTGGTATCTCAGCAGCATATAAAGCTCAAGAGAGAAAGTAAAAAAGTATCATTTAATAATATGACAGACATCCGATGTACTGATGTATAACTGCAATATAGATGTTGTTGCGGTGCTAATTCTCCAGTGGTTCAGTGTAAAGTTGTATGAAGATCGTTGCTCGACAACAGGAGGCTCGAGAGTTGACGTAAAAGACAGACCACATGTTTTCAGGAAAACAAAACAGTTTTGTAGTCTCAAAACATATGGTAAGGAGGAGAGTGGTTTTGGAGCTTCATAGCAAATACTTTGTATGGAGTACAGTGTGTTTAATGAATGGCCTTTGATTTTCTTTGCGGAAAGAAATGGACTGAAAACACCAGCGTACCCCAGACAAAGCAGTCTTTTCTGGCAATGCTGTGGACTTACGGAAGCTCATAAGATCACGCTATTATTTTTGTTTTCTCCTAATCATGGCTTAATTTTTCTGTTTACTCGATTCAACAAAAGGGTAAAACAAACAGATTTCCGCTTTCACCAGATACTTCAGGCTGATATAAATTTGTTGTCTTCTACATAAGCATCCAGGAACATACCATCGTTATGGAAGTGGTATATTAGTGGGTGAGATGTTGGACTTCTGATTGACAAGCTATGAATTTAAATACAAGCAACAGGAACCTGCTGCCTCTGGGCCCATGAACAACCCTTAACCTTCAACTGATGTTCTGTAAATAAGATAATTGTACGGTGTTCTGTGAATGTTGCCGTCAATGTAAATGTAACAGTGATCAAATGCATGTGAATAATATTAACTGTGATATAATGGCAACTTAGATTTTCCAGGCTGAAATGGTTTGAAGCTCTGCTATAGAGTACTATACTGTAAGAATTAGCATTTTAGAACAGAGATAATGGGCATTTCTGCAGCAGGCATTTATTACGTTCATGACTGTGATGATGAAGACGTGCACTCAACACCAGTCCTGTTCACATCACAAGGCGAGATTTTGGTTGTTGCAATCATGTGGGGACAAGAATTCAGCCACTTTTGTTCCAAGGTCCTGGGTTTTAGCATCTCCATGTTGTGAACTCATCAGGGGCTTCCTGGAAATCCTGGGATTTGATTTGATCGCACAGCCTTCTGAAAGCCTTCTTGGATTTTCTTTTTTTGTGGACTGGAATTCATTAAAAAACAGTCTTTCAGAATGAGGTCATGACCATTATAAAAATGATTTTACTCATTATTTCATATTTTATTCATTCGATTGAAATAAATATAGTTGCTACATTTATTTAAATATGGGTGCTTTATTATTTATTATTATATATATTTATTATTATTGTCAGTCTTTTTTTTTTTTGTCACAATCAAATGATATATTTACATTGTAAGTGCATGCACTTAAAAAGTGAGTCAGATTCCTGAAAGGAAATAGAAGGAAAGGATGTCAGGGCAAAGGAAGGCAGAAATTAAATTTGGTGTTATTAGTCCTTACTTGACATTTGGAGTGAATTAGTAAGTGACAATCCAGGGCTGGGCGAGTGTTACAGGATTTTAATGCATGCCATGGAGGTGAAGAACGGCCCGCGGTGAAGCAGAGAGCATTAAAAACATGTAAGTCCTCACATCTAGTTGTGGATTCTCACATTATACCATGCTCACTTCCCAATATTGACAATTTAAAGCTGGTATGGTTGTTTGCAGTGCAAAACTGACTGAATGGATCAAAATACTTTATTTTCCTTAAATATTTAATATATATAAATATAGAGTTGTGATTCTGCAGTCTTTAATTTACACACGGATAAAGTAGTGACGACGATTACATTTATTTTAATGGGTTTTTATAAATATTTATTAGTGAGTATTGCTATCAAACCTCACACCTGAACTTCCAGCCAATCACAAGCCAGTATTGAAACACTCACTAAAGGAATGCAACAATTATACTATAGATATCGACATATTTCTGAGATGATACTCCAAATGTTAACTGCCGTCTCAACCAGTGCTCGAATTAAGTCAAATCTTATTAGGGGGGGCCCCAGTTGTTGTGTAATTCATATATTTTTTACTTAAATAATCTTAGGGACCCCCCTAAGTATATTATTTTACTTCATGGTGGTCCCTAATGCCTTATGGGGTGTCCCGGATCCCCAGAGCCCCCCCCTCTAGTCGAGCACTAGTCTCAACCAAGCAACAGTGATCAGGAATTTCTGATGGAAGCCAAGTTACGTTTACACACTCTTTAAAAAACCCCTTGAAATAAAACTGCATGTGTAGATAAAAAAATCGGCTGATTTTAAAGGCCGGATTTTCATGCTGGTGGAACAGTAACAGAGCTGCGTTTTATTTCGCAGCAGGTCGGAGCGTAAGTCCGTTCCTCATTACATCTCTTCCTAACGAGGACGGCGTGTAGCAAACGAGTGTCAGGATTTTATTCCGCCTTTTCTTTATTTGCATATAGAGCTGGAGGTCAGCCGCTGGATTTATAACGTGCTCAGTGAATTAATAGTGGCTCGTATTTTCCAGTAAACCTCTAATGAACCCTGTGATTCTCTTCATTAAATAATAGTTAAATGTTTTGCAGCCAGCGCTTTTTGTCTGCTGTAGTTGGAGTTAGCGATATGCGTTTTTTGTTGTTGTTGTTGTTGTTGTTGTTTGGGTAGTTTTTTAGTCATTTAAACACCATTACTCTGTCGGCTTAGCACTGCCACATGATAAACGTTTATCATAAACATTGTAAAAATCTTTATGCGCTTTCTTTCTCTTTCTATCTAAACAATTAATCTTTTGAGGGGGGTCTTTAAACACAAACGACTAACTTGCTAAACACAGTTATCTCCTTTCTTACCTAAAAAAAAAATAGCTTGCTTGTAAATATGATGTTGCTATAAAACTAAACAGAGTCGATGTTTTCATTGATAAGACTTTAAAGCACTTTTGTACATTAAGGGCCTCTGCTACATACCGTACATATAAATGTACTTCTACGAAAGGAAAATTGGCAGATTGCTAGCTAGCACTTGTTTATGATCAGTAACACTGTTTATTTCATAATCAATATTCCAGCTAGCTGTGTAAGACACTTTGCTTTGATTTGCTAACATAGAGTTATTATTATTTTGACTTGCTACGGCGCTTTCCTCCATTTGTGACAGACTAAATATTTCTGGTTAGCATGCTAATCATATTCTGACACATCGCTAAATTGCTAGCTAGATCAGTTTTTTGTTTTTCATAACATCTAAGAAAAAACCTGCTGTTGCTGAGGTTTAAATATGAGGTTCCTAGCTAGCTAACACTTTTGGCTGGCTAAAGAGAGTTAGCACTCTGGTTGGAATGAGTGGTTTAGGAGACTTTTAGCTTTGAAATCGAACCAACAAAAGTTCACAATGTGAAAAGATGTGTTGAAAATTATGATAAACAATGATATATCAATATGATTATAAATGATGCCAAACAACATGTTTCTGAGATGGTGATAAATTTTTTTATGATTATATAGTGAGTGGTAGCAGCTGATGTACATTTAAATGATACATTATATTATATGATGAATGTAAATAAAATTAGTTAATGTATTTTAAGTTACTTAAATTGTTCACATATACTGTATATGTAAACTCTTTAACATACAGGTCTGCCTCCTTATGCCATATACTTCCTGTAAAACATTCTCAGAGAGTCCAGAAGGAGGCAGCAGAACTTCTGGTTGTTATCATCATCATCATCGTCATCATCATAGTGTGCTTTCTGTATGTTTTCTGTTGTAGTGTTAAAAATGAAAATTACAGCAGTTTGTTAGAAGTACATTCAGTCACTCACACGTCAAGATGGACAGATACATAGATGGGTGGTTAGACAGATTGACAGGTAAAAATCACCCATGATAAAGAATTGGTTTAAATCTCAGTATTGTGAGTTTAATTGTATATTCAATTCTATAAAATCCTAAGTATAAAAAGCTAATCCTGCTTCCTGACCCATAACATCATGCACAAGACTATTATTATATGACTTAATTTCAATGTATTTGTGCAAAAGTTTTTGAAGTTAACTGTTTAAACTTTCCATCTATGATAGTCTAACTTCAAGTAAGATTTTGTCCCAAAGCATTCTCCATTTGAATGGAAATTCGACTGTGGAAGACATGAAATAAGTGTAGATTGAAATATTTCTGATATTTTTGCACTTGACGGTTTTGGTGCTAATGTGTCATGTCATTTTCGACGTTACTGTGAGCTCACAGATTGCTAACACAGCTACGATTGTAAATTTAATACGGGGGTGAAATGATTTAAAACATAAGTAATACAGCTGCTGTAATGATGTAGTGGAGCTGTTGATACAAATATTGGTCTCAGCGTCCCAGAATGATATACAGCTATACACCTACAATGCGGCTAGTCAGCAATCTATATGATGTTAGCATGAAAGTGTCTGAGCAGTGGGTACAGATGATAAAGATGTGAAAGCACTGGACAGACAAAAAGAATAGCTATTTGATAGCAACTATCTTTTATGTTAAATAAGTGAACAGTGTGGTCAGCAGTCAAGCGGCTTTATGGGTAATGTAGAAAATCGTTACGTCAAAATAGACATCCCTTAGACTTTCTTTTAAGAAAAGAAATCTTGGAAGCTGATGATGATCATGTGGTGAGATTGATATTCAAAAAAGAAGAATCATAGAGGATTCTTCTTTTTATTTGCTAAACTGGAGGCTATGGACTCGCTTTACTTTGTTCGCTACGTTGTAGCTGTCCGTAGATGATGGTTTACATTTGGCATTGCGTTCTTTGTCTCTAATCAGAAGTGTGTTCCTGTGAAACCCTACAAACTCTTTACAAATTCTCATGGATTTTGCGTGAGATCGGGTTACAGTGCATGAGTGGGAAAGGGGAAGAGGAGAACTCCTCCGGGAGGAGGTGGGCGAAAGCTCCGTGAGATGATAATGATGCTGTGGTTTTTATGTGGCGATCCCAAAGGGCAGAATCGGAGCCACACTGGCAGCAGCCGAACATCTCGCAGCTTTTTAAAGTTCACAGCAGAAACTCATTACACATGATTACAAACAGAAGGAGTCGGAGTCAGCACAGGTCTCAGAGCTCATCCCTAACCAAGTTTAACAGCAGCATGCATTCTGTAACCTTATGGAGGGGGGCAGGGAGGAGGGGGTGTGATATCTTGAGATTTTCAGCACTATGGAGAAGTATAAGATATCTCAGAAATAAGTGAGGAAAGTGTAATGTTTCATTCTCCACCATCAGTCCTGAAATGTTCCTCCTGAAGACTAGCAGATTTTAAAATGAATACAGTCCACTGCAGGCTACATTATCTCAGGGTCAGTATAAATACTGGCTTGTGATTGGCTGGAAGCTCAGGTGTCATTTCGGAGCATTGAACACGCATGCAGTCAGTGTAATTAGCTTTAATACATGAATATAAACTACCGTAACCATAGCAACATACAGTTCCAGGTCCATATTGAGCAAGACAGCTTACATACACATTGAGGATCTTTAGCTATGTCCACATTAATACGTTTTTGTTTGAAAACCCATATTTTTCTCTCCGTTTTGTCCTTCCCTCCACACTGAGATGGTGTTTTCAACTAAAAAGAACCGAGCTTTTTAAAAAACGCTCTCCGAAGCGGATAAAGATTAAAATGCGGTTTTCGGTGAAAACGGAGGCTTTTGAAAAAAATTGTGTGACATTGTCGTGGCGTTTAAAAGAGCTGAAAAGCAAATAAACGCCATGACGCGGGTTGAAGTGCCGTACGTTTTGCTCATGCGAAGTACAGGGACATAAGCATTTTCAGACGTTTCAGTATGGATGAGCAACTATTTGGGAACAATTTAAATTTTGACGAAAACACCATTTTCAAAACGATCCGGTTTAGTGTGGACGTCTTTGTATGTGGTTAAGTTTATGGAACGCACACGATGATTTTAATTAAATGAAAGATGGCACAGGATGATTTTGATGTTCTGAAGAAGAAAATGCTCAAATGAGAAGTATAATGAAAAACAGCACCAGGAGTTAACTCCAACAGCTTCATTATTAAAGAAATGGCTCACATGTAATACTCCTCTCTCTTGCGTTTTCTCTCTCTTTGTTGGTTAATTTATTCTATAACAGCAAGCCGTTCTAAGTTCTTCACTATTTCTATGATGACGGCTCATTTGAAAGGGTTTTTACATTACTTGTAACTATAAATACATAAACACTATAAGCAAAAACATCCAGAAACAATCATAATTAAGATCATAACACTGGCATCACAGTCGTGTGCAGTTTTGGTGGCTTCCCAATGGAAACGTTACCAGATGTAGTGATTAAAATGAGCATTCGTGTTGTCTCGGAGTGGGCCAGCTGTTTTTTTCCATCCTTCCTATTCGCTCGCTATCACACCGTCTTCAACAAAGACAATCTGTTTTTTTATGCCCTGCACATTTTCAGTGATGTGCCATGATGAGAAGAGTCAGCTTCAGCTCGCAGATATCTTGAGTGTTAACCTCAAAGGGATCCACTTGAACCTTTGTCTGGATGGAGGCCTTGGGCATTGCTGGTCATATTTCCAATACGGAGCACAAAGAAACCGAGCCCATGTTGGTGCCATATGGTTAAGGAGAGGAAGAGCGAAGTCTATGTTCTGCTGCTCAATCGCTCTTCAAAGCCAGAGTTCAGAACGAATTGGGAATTTCAGAGAGGTGCTGTGTATGGGCTTTGATAGAGGTCTGTGGGGATGGAGGGCAGCGACCACTCTTACAGCATAGAGGGCAGATGGAGAAGCAATAAAATCAGAGCTTATGAACCTTTTTTTTTTTTTTTTTTTTTTTACCACATCCTCATTTCCTGATGATCTTTCAGTCTGTGCAATGTTGGAAGAATGTGTGATAAGATCAAGCAATTATAGCACTGTATAGCATAAATTATCCATCTATCCATCCATTTTCCATTTTCCTCTCTCTGCCCACCACTATTTACTCTTTGTCCATTTATTTGATCTCTCTCTCTCTCTCTCTCTCTCTCTCTCTCTTCATTCATATCTTTCA
>JAAIIK010021547.1:0-29999 GCA_014706435.1 Silurus glanis
TGTTGGCGTATTTGTGTAGTGTTTTCTTTTTTCTTTTTGTTTTTTTTTGGACTGCTGTTTTTCCTCTCTACTCTCCTTCAATTCTTTGCGAGTAAAATACACTTTTACTCACACCAGCAGCAAAGAGAACCAAATATAATAATGTGACAAATAAAATTAAAATTTGGCTAGAAAAGTCAGGTGTCGAATACGTTTGACACACTAAAATGTAGTGAGGTTGACACCACACCAGCAGGTGGCGCCAAAAACTCAGGTTTAAAAAGTGCAGGCAACTATAAATGGGAGGATTTATTCTATATTGTTTTGTCTGGTAAAAGTTTCTGGAAATTCTGAAGATGAAGTGAACACGTGTCTATAAAGGCTCACTGTGTCAACTTCTGTTTGTTTTTTACTTTCCAATGCTCAGGTCATGAGTTCTACCAACGGCGAGGTGAACACAGACGATCCCACAGCAGGTCACTCCAACGCGCCAATCACTGCTCCTGCTGAGGTCGAGGTCGCAGACGAAACAAAGTAAGCAATAAACACACACCCCCCCACTGCGTAACCCCATCTATCATCTGCTCCTAGGTGATCTCATCCACTCCATCAGCCTATTCACTCCTACGTCACCCCATCCACTCCTCAAACCTGTCACTCCCATCACGTCACCCCGTCCGCTCTTACACCACCTCATCCACTCCTCCATCTTATCACTTGTGACATCACCCTCTCTTATGTGTCCCCCCCCCCCCCACACACACACTTTTACATCACCTCCCACCTGTTCCTAATCACATTGCCTGATCCTACATTACCCTCTGACTGACATTGGAGACTCCTTCCATAAGTATTTAAATAGAAAATTAAACACTACATTCATTTTTCATGCCATACAAGTCTGTCAATGAGCAGTTGCTATAGAAATTATATTATTGTTATTGTTGTTGTTGTTGTTATAACAAGTGCATTAATTTGTTGTTATGAGAAATTAATCAGCCTCTTCTGATTTCCCCTTCAGGTGCTGTTGCTTTTTTAAACGGAGGAAGAGGAAAGGCCTGCAGCGGCACAAGTGAAGAGCTGAAGGGTGGAGAGATAGAAATAGAGAAGGGAGAGAAAGAGAGGACTGGAGTGTAGAGCGCTCCACTATCTTTGTGTGTGTGTGTGTGTGTTTGTGTGTGTGTGTGTGTGTGTGTGTGAGAGAGAGAGAGAGAGACAGTGTGTGTGAGAAACTCGTCAGATGCAAAGAGTTTGAACTGCCACCTACTTTATAAGGAAACAAGTGTATGGAGGAGGAGTTATGTCTGTTTGAGGAGGAGTTACATATAGAGGAGGAGGAGTTACATGTGTTGGAGGAGGAGTTATGTACGTTTGTATGAACATCCAAGAGATGCAGAGAGTCTGTGAGTGTGTGTGTGTGAGATGAACATGAACACAGATGGACAGTTTAATCCTGTATTTTAGATCACATTATCAGAGGACTTAAAGCAAATGTTTAAACGATGAGTGTTTAATTTTATGGGAACAAAGTAAGAACTGGGGGCGGGGGTGGGGAGGAGACTACAGACTGTGATGCTCCAAATCTTTGGAAACTTCCGAGAATGCAAACCAGAATCGCTCTGCTTCTGTAAATTGTTTGTTGTTCTTTTTTCTTTTTTTATGTAATTTAAAATATTGTTTTTGATCTCTGCTATCCCTGAGTTTAGCTCTTTTATTCATACAGATTTTCGCTCTCTCCCACACACACACACACACACACACACACACACTTTTTCCTCTTCGTTTTATTATTTAAGCTCTCTATGTCCTATATTTATTTTTCCTGTCAACATGGATGTAGCACAGTGGCTGGACTCAGGTACAGTGGAAGACGGAGAGAAAGCAATGCCTTGCATCTCAATACTGTTTTGTAACACACACACACACACAGACTTCCTAACTCACTTCCGTCAAACCTTGTTTTGATTGTTCAACAGGAACACAACTCAGAGTTTTCTCAACATGAAGTACAACATGGCTGGAATGAGTTTCCTTAAAAGGTGTACAGTTTTGTTTGAAATAAACACGCACCTATTCGGGCATGTTTGTTTCGTGATGTGCTAGCGGAAGTCCAATGAGAGAGTTTCTGTCCTGTAACTTGAGAGACATCAAAAGTTGTCCCGCTCACCTTGTTCAGATCACCCTAAACTGCTCACTTTATTTTGCTCACCTGTCCAGCTTACTTTATCCAGTTCACTTTATCCTGCTTAATTTATCCAGTTCTCCTTATCCAGCTCACTTTATCCCACTTCTTTATCCTGCTTACTTTATCCAGTTCTCCTTATCCAGCTCACTTTATCCTGCTTAATTTATCCTGCTTAATTTATCCAGTTACTTTATCCAGCTCAGCTGATCACACTACTTGATACTGCTTGCTTTATCTTGCTCACCTTATCCAGCTTACTTGATCCAGTTCTCCTCATCCAGTTCTCCTTATCTTGCTTTTTTTATCCAACTTCTCCTTATTCTGCTTACTTTATCCAGCTCACCGTATCTGGCTTATCCAAATAACTTTAGCTGGCTCACCTTACTATGTTTAGTTTATCCAGCTCACCTTTTCCACTTTATTTACCAACTAATGCTATCTAGCTAAGCTTGTTCACCTTACATTATCTATAGCTTCCTTAGAAGCAGTAAGTATCTCACTAGTTTGTCCTACATATACAACTTGAATAGGTGCGTACTCTTAAAGCATTTCTAAGCAATCTACAGCCAAATAACGTCATCCTCATAACTTTATCTAGATATAGGATTATCCAGCCTTCACCCAGCTATCTTACTGTCTAAATAACTTAATCCAGCTGCCCGTTTCTCATTACCTTACTACTACAAACAAGTTTATACACAAATTTAAAGGATCCCTTTCTGGCTAATGTAATCCAGCTAACAAACTTTATCCAGCTAAAATCAAATAGATGCATAAAGCTAAATAGTGGCAACTTAGATAACTTTATACTTTGTGCAAATGTAATGAAACATTTATTAGTTGGTATAATGTATATTTAATACATATACACTAATAATACTAATCCCGTGCTCTTGCTAGGTAAAGCTAAAAAGCTAGCTATCAAATAAATGTTAGCATGTGAGTTAGCATACATTCTAAATGCAAACTATGATTTTTTTTTTATACTTTTGTTGGACTTTCGTACAAGCTGTCATCAGACTTGTGGGGTGGGAGATTATATTTTAAAATGACCGTTTATTTGCTCAGAACTCTGTAGAATCACTACCTCTGGTTAACACACTCTATAGACAAAGGTTTGTGGACACTTGACCATAAGTTTTGTGTGCTGTTTAAACATCTAATTTCCACAATTATTTTCCAGTCGCTGTTATAATAAGCTTTAGTCTTCTGTGAAGATGCCACACTAGATCTTTGTGTGCGCTTGTGGAGATTTGTGTTACACATTCGGCTAAGAGGGTGTTTAGTAAAGTCAGGCGAGGAGCCGTGGGTTGAAGTCAGAATTTAGATCTTGCACTCGCACCCATGTAAACTATTTATTTAGGAGCTGGCTTTGTGAAATTTGTTGTCATGCTGTAACAGGTTTGGGTCTCCTATTTCATGTGAAGGAAGAATTTAATTTCACCACATCCAAGGACATCCTATACGGCTGTGGGCCTCGAACTTTGTTTTGGGAAGAAACACGTGTGGGGGGGGGGAAAGAAAGTCAACTGTCCAAATACTTTTGTCCATATAGTGTTAGTCTACTGCTGGATACAGAACTGTTGTAATTTGTTAATTTTGTTGGCTAGTTAGCCAGCAAAATGAGGTGAAGCTAAGGAAGTTCTCATAACTAGCATTAATTAGCTAAAATATTGTATTTCGCTAGCTAGCATGTTGCTAAGGATCACATCTCCCCCCCCCCTCCCCCCCCTTTTTTTAGACGTTATAAAGACAACAATAAAATACTACTAATGCATAATACCCAGTTAATGTAAAATGCAGAATTTTGTATATTTAATATAGTGTTGTATTGCATACGTTTGCATTTATTTGTATTTTTTGAGAAAGCTGTGTTTTTGTTCCGTACAGACTGCATACAATTACATCCCTTTTTTGCGTGCCAGCATCAGAAGTTACGTGAAATTCTGATTTCAATCATATTTCATATATCCGTTCTCAATCATATTCGAAAAAATACAAATCATTTCACATACGAAGTTACAGAAGGATAAATAGCTACTGCTTTATCGTGAACTTTCGCTAGCATAGCCAAATGAAGACTGATTATTGGTTGAAGTCTCACAGTTTTGTAAATCATCGTTTGCCCGATATTTTATTGCTCCTGTGTTGTGTTTTTACTATATATCTCCACTATACAGCAAGACAAGGCAGTGTGTTGGAAACAGTATTGAAGCAGGCTATGAGATGTCTCCTCTTGTAAATTGCACTTTTAAAGGGGGAAAGTAATTAATCACCACAAATGATAAGAAATAAAACCTGGATACAGGATTGTTTCTACACCAGACTCAACCAGACTCGCGGTTTTGCAGGGAAAAGACGGAGTGAAGTCACGCCAGATGTTTATATATTTTTTTTTTTCATTGAAAGATATTTTGGAAATAGTTTGTGCCTTTTGTAAGTGAAGTGTGGAAACATTTTGGAGCTCTCAAATGGTCGCTCTCGTTCCAGGTGGTTTGGTGTTTTTAAAGTGGAACAATGAGAATGTATGATGGTTTACATTATGTATTTTTTCTCTCTCTCCATCTTAAACAATATTTATTCAGGATTGGATATTTATTTCAGCGTTGCTCAGGTTCATATTGACAACCAACGAATGATCAATATTCGCTCAAATCACAGGGCTGAACCTTTTTAGTTTTTTTCCAATCTAATAGTTTTTGCTTTGTGTTGTTGCATTTTAATGTCTGGCTTGAATTCCATATGGCTAATGTTAATCCTAATCATAACAAAAAATTATTAATCCTTATATGCCCTGCCCCCTCCAAGCTTCTAAGTGTTGCCACGGTAACCTGTATTTTCCTTTTTTTTTCCTATTTATTTTTCTCTTTTATTGTCTGCTCTATTCGAAAACTGCCCGAGCATCACTAAACATCGTTTTTTGTTGTTGTTTGTTTTTGTTTTTACTTTGAGTCTTAACACAGCCTAAAAACTCACATTGTCCAGCTGCATAGTACTCAGCATATACATGATCACCACGATCGCTCCTGATTGGTGGAAGCAGAAGCAAGATCCTTTGAAGAAGAGTAATGGGTTTTATAGTCATATTTTAGTCATGGAGGAGTTCGGATGAAAAGCATTCGTTTGGTTTATTCTGTGATACTAAATGCCTCATAAATAAAGACTTTTATAATATAGCTTTCATCTTGTACTGTTTTTTTTTTTTTTTTTTATCAGGATTGTAAACTTTGTCTACCGCCTTCTCATTATTTGTCATTTAGGTTTTATTTGTAATTTATTGCATTTTCTAAGTTTTACAAGCTGTTTCAAATGACCTCTGTCTAGTTCTGTTTCATGAATGAATGGATCAATCAGCCAGAGATGGTGATGTGGGTTTGGGATTGATTAGTAGGATGGAATGAGCAATAGATACGGGTGCAGATGGAAGGATGGATTGTTTGTGTTGGTGTCTACATTTTAGTTTTCTATCTCTCTTCACTCAAATAATCTTGAATTATCCTTTTGATTTCCTGTATTCTCTACTTTCTGTCGGCTGCGTTTTTCTTTTTGTATGAATAAGTTTTTCTCTGTCGCTCGTGATAATTTTATTTGTGAGAAGTGTAAGTTAGTTAGCTCTTTGACTCAGAAGATCCTAGCATTAGAGGAGCGTATCCAGAGTCTAGAGAGAATTAGCGCCCCCCTTAAATCCTTTGAACTGGCAGATATCAACCCCCTAATTAAGAAACCTGACCTTGACCCTTGTCAGATGTCCGACTACAGGCCAATATCAAATCTTCCATTTATCGCAGAAATTTTAGAAAAGGTTGTAGCACAGCAGTTCTGCTCACACCTACTTGGTAACATTTACATCATATTTTTTAAATGTATCAGTCAGGATTTTGGCCTCATCATAGCACAGAGACAGCACTGGTTTAAGTGGTAAATTACCTGCTATTGGCCTCTGATCAGGGTTGTGTCTTCTTGCTTGTTTTGCACGACCTTTGTGCAGCTTTTAACACCATTGATCATAATATCTCGCCTGCTAGACTACAGAATGTTGTTGGAATAAATGGAACTCTCTCCTGGCTTAGGTCTTATCTGACTGATCGTTATCAGTTTGTTGAAGTAAATGGTGAGTTCTCCACACTCTCTGAGGTAAAGTTTGGTGTTCCGCAAGGATCTGTCCTAGGCCCACTGCTTTTCTCTTTATATATGCTGCCTCTGGGGGAAATTATACATAAACATGGTATTTGCTTCCATTGCTATGCTGATGATACACAGTTGTATGTTTCAGCAAAGCCAGATGAGAGAAAACAGCTTAACAGTGTTGAGGAGTGTGTAAAGGACATTAGACAGTAGATGTTTGATATCCGAGTTAAGCAGAAGGAAGTTAAGATGGAAGTACTTTTACTAGGACCACATGCAGCTAGAACTAAACTTTCGGATTATGCAGCATCTTTGGATGGTGTTTCTATCTCAGTGTGTACAGCAGTCAAAGACCTTGGTGTGATTATTGACCCGAGTCTCTCCTTTGAGGCTCACGTGAATAAAATTACCAGGATCGCCTTCTTTCACCTTAGAAATATTGCTAAAATTAGAAAAATGTTGACATTACAGGCTGCAGAAAAACTAGTTCATGGTTTTGTTACATCTAGATTAGACTACTGTAATCAGTTAGTTCAGAATGCAGCAGCAAGTGTTCTCTCTAGATCTAGAAAATATGAGTGCATCACCCCTGTTTTAATCAGTCTACACTGGCTCCCATTCAAATATAGCATTAATTGTAAAATACTACTACTGACGTATAAAGCACTTAAAGGTCTCACGCCGCAGCATCTGAGTGAACTTCTGTACCATTATGATCTCGCACGCCTTTTAAGATCAAAAGGTGCAGGCTATTTGTTGGTACCTCAAATAATGAAGACTACAGCAGGGGGCAGATCTTTCTCTTATAAAGCCCCACAGTTATGGAACAGCCTTCCAATCAGTGTTCGGGACTCAGACACAGTCTCAGTGTTTAAGGCGAGGCTGAAAACTTATTTAGTTAGTCAAGCCTTTTATAAGTAGATTTTTTTTAGGTAAAGGAGCAGATCTGGAGGGATCATGGATATAAAGTGTTTGGTAAGCTGGGATATTTGGATGGTGTCATCCCCTCACTCTCATGGGTCGTCTCTTATCCCAGAGATCCCTCATGTCTTTGTTATCTTCTGGCTCTCCCTTTTAGTTATGCTGCCAGAGCGAGTCTTGCCAGAGTCTCAAGGTTTCTTCCTTACGCCATCTCAGGGAGTTTTTCCGTGCCACAGTCGCCACCGGCTCGCTCATTAGGGACAAACTTACACTTATATAGAACATCTTATTCATTCCTAATTGCTGCATTATATATGTAAAGCTACTTTGAGACAATATCCATTGTTAAAGCGCTATACAAAAAAAATGAATTGAATTAATGGATTGATTGATTGATGGATTAATTGGATGGGTGGATAAATAAATGGTTTGATTAATGGATAAATGTGATGATAGATTGATGAACTAATTGGATGGATTGTTTGCTGTGTGGCTTTAGGTAGTTGAAATAATGGAGTTGTATTGTGGTCATGTTGGAATCGCTATAGTGATGAGGTTGTGAATTTGCCCAAATATTGTGGTCCAATCATAAAACTGTTTCACACCAGCGTTTCTCCTTCTTCACTCAGAAATGCATGAGAATGGGAAAGCGTAATGATTTGAGCAAGTTTAAAAAGGGGCTCAATTGTGATGTCTAGACGACTGGGTCAAAGCATCTCCAAAATGGCAGCTCTTGTGGGGTGTCCCTGGTCTGCAGGGGTCAGTATCTATCAAAAGTGGTCCAAGCAAGGAACAGTGGTGAACCGGCGACAGGGTTGTGGGCGGCCGAGGTTCATTGATGCACGTGGGGAGCGAAGGCTGGTCCGTTTGGTCCGATCCAACAGATGAGCTCCTGTAGCTTAAATTGCTGAAGATGTTCATGCTGTTAATGTTTGGGTCAGGAATGTTTTTTGCAGCGAAAGGGGACAGACCCAATATTAGGCAGGCGGTCATAATGTTATGCCTGAGCGGTGTCTGTTCTATACAATCTTCTGCTTCCGACTTTGTGCAAACAGTTTGGAAAAAACTTTGTGTGAGTGTGATGGTCACATGGAGTAGGTTCGATTTCTATTGAGTGTAACAGATGAGCTGTATTAATTCAGTTCATATTTTCAATCTAAAAATATCTAGGATAAAAGTACTCAATATTACGAACACTGTTAAATGAGGATTTGGAGAATAAGAAATTTGAATGTATTACATGTAATGCACAACACTCGCATTCTTTTAAATCCTCAGATCCTCACATTTCTCAGGTCTATCGCTGTAATTAAATATTTGCTAGAATATAACGCTGAATCCCAGATGACTCCTCACCGCACATACAGTGGAGTTTTGCACGGTCATGCATGAGCGACACTTCTGAATGCTGTTGATGATTGATCAATCACAAGGTGTTGAGTGGATCTCACACCGCTCTCAGACAACTCACACTAGCTTAGTTTTTCCTGCTTCTAACACATCAACTTTGAGAACAAAATGTTCACTTGCTGCCTAATATATCCCACCTATTAACAGGTGCCATGATGAAGAGATAAACAGTGTTATTCACTTCACTGCTCATAATGTTATGACCAATTTCCCTGCACTGGAGCTCCAGGATGACCATGTTCCTGTGTACAAAGCGTGTGTGAAGGTTAGAATGGTGGAGCTCGAGTGTGTCCTGTACAAAACCCTCCTCAAACCTTCTCAACCCTAACCCTAACCCCAATGAACAGATAAACTGGAACTCCTCAATATCCCAAAAAATCAGTGTCTGGTCTCATTAATACTCTTGATAAGGATGAATTAAAACCATTGCCACTTATCCACACCCTCTAAAATCAGTTGGAAAGACTTCAAAATGAATCCCCATTGTTTTGAAATAAGGTGTTCAAAACCTAGGTGAGGGAGGCAAGATTGAGATGGTTTGGACATGTGCAGAGGAGGGACATGAGTTATATTGGTAGGAGAATGCTGAGGATGGAGCCACCAGGAAGGAGGAAAAGAGGAAGACCAAGGAAGAGGTTCATGGATGTGGTGAGGGAAGACATGCAGGTAGTTGGTGTGAAAGAGGCAGATGTAGAGGACAGGGTGGTATGGAGACGGATGATCCGCTGTGGCGACCCCTAATGGGAGCAGCCGAAAGAAAAAGAAGAAGTAGTTCAACAGGTAGGTGTCCACATACTTTTGCCTTTATTGTGCACACAGTATAACAAAATTTTGTGGTCAGATTCTTGTCAAAATATAAATAAAATAATGCTAATGTTAATAATTATGCATAAAACTCAGGCCATCTGATGTCTGCAGCAAAATGTTGCAAACCTTTTATCAGTCTGCTGTTGCAAGTGCAATGTTGTTTACTGCTATCTGCTGGGGGCAGGAGAATCTGAAGCAGTGACTTAAGAAAAATCAGCAAGCTCAATATTGGGGACTCCACTGGAGTGCTTGGAGTTGGTGGTGGAAAGAAAGATGCTACACAAACTGTTAACCATCATGGAGAACACCACACATCCCTTCCAAATGGCTAAACAGAGAAGCACTTTGAGCAGGAGAAAACTTCACCTCTGGTGTGACCAAGAACATGACAGGAAGTTTTTCCTGATGACTCTGATAACTCTGCTCTGTGTCAGGAGCGGGATCTACTTCTCTGACATCACTATAAATAGAGGCATATTAAACATTCTGTTATGTTCTGTATTTATTAGCATTTAAATCTAAGATCGCATCAATGCATCTTCATCTACAGTCTCTCAGGTTGTCCACCTGATGCCACTGATATGATCATGTACTTTCATTCTCTCCTTTTTTATTAATATAACAATTTGCTGCTGCACCTTACCTTAAATTCCCACCTGTATATACAAACATCATGTACATAGAAACAGTATATTATCTTATATCATGTTTTACTTCTTTAATGCACTTTTATGTGCCGTTCTCAGATTTCTCCCTGACTGCACTACTGTAATATTCTTCTATATGTTGTTGCTTATATTTTGTTGTATGTCTGTGAACTGGTTGCTGTAACATCACAATTTCTATTTTGGGATTAAAAAAGATCTATCTATCTATCTATCTATCTATCTATCTATCTATCTATCTATCTACCTATCTATCTATCTATCTATCTATCATCTATCTATCTATCTATCTATCTATCTATCTATCTATCTATCTATCTATCTATCTATCTATCTGTTTTTTATTGTCTTTTAAACTTTTTTTATTAAAAGATTTCGTTATTTTGTTCACATTTCTAATATTTTTTTAATATATATATTTTATTTATTATTTAATTTACAATTATAATTTAATACGTCATTACACGCTGACAGTAAATAAACATAAATAAAACAAAAAAGCCCTGCTCCAGTCTGCCTACGTCGCGCCCAAATTACACACCGCTCCCTAGAATAGTGCACTACGCAGGGTGGTAGTGTAGTGCACTAGATAAATGCTCTATTTGGAACGCGAACTCCGAAATCACATATATAAACAAGGAAACCCGGAAATGGAGAGTAAATAAATCATAAGATTACAAATTGTGAACGTTTAAAAGCGCTGAAATGATTTTTTTTATATGGAAATATATATTATTAATTATTAATAGAAAAAAAGGTTTTTAAGTCTGTTGTGGTTTCGTCACTGTAGGGCGAGTCAGCTGACTTGTGACTCACGTGACTTCATAAGAAGCCGGGCGGAAAGACTCGGGATTTCATTTGCTCCAGATGAAGTCACAGGGTGGATGAAGAAGATGTTAAGGAGTATAGCGAGTGTAATAAATCCCTGTCCCGTGAGTTAATCCTTCCCTACTGCTGTGTCGGTCATGGCGGACTCTCTGAGGCTGCTCCAGCGGTTCAGTTATGCAGTCGGACATTTCTTAAACGATCTGTGCGCCTCCATGTGGTTCACCTACCTGCTGGTGTATTATCACTCGGTTCTGGGCTTTCAGAACTCTTATGCAGGTGTCTTACTGCTCGTGGGGCAGATAGCGGACGGAGTGTGCACGCCTCTGATCGGATACGAATCGGACCGGACCGCAGGATGCCGCAATTATGGCAAGAGGAAAACCTGGCATATGGTCGGTAAGTGAGTATCTTCATGAAGTAGAATTAAATGTCTGGGTGACGTTTCTTTCCTGCAGAAGTCTCATGGGGATGGAAATTCCGAGTCGGATGAACCGACTCACCTCGCATGTCAATTGTTTTGTCTTCTTACGACTTCTGATACGAGTCGACTCTTTGAACACAGTCTGCTCCCCAGTATGACTCCTCAGCAAGAGTTTATTTTTCCAATGCGCATTCGATTCATGTTACCAAGAAGAGTCGGCTTTTTAGACTCCTCGAACGAGTCGACTCTTTCGACCAAGAGCTCGAGTCGACTCTTTTTTTTTAATTAATTAATTAATTTATTTATTTTTTTGCTGATCAGTCAGCTCAGCTGATCAACAAGAGTCGACTCGGTCGATCGATCATTTTAGCTGATTTAATAAGAGCCGACTCTTTAGAACTCCCAGCAAGAGCTAACTTTTCCAACGCCCATTCGACTGATGTCACCAATAAGAGTTGACTCTTGACAATCGATCAACTCAACTGATAAAAGAGTCTACTATTTTGCTGATCAACGAGTCAACACTTTTGCAGATCAATCAGCTCAACTAATCAATGAGTCGACTCTTTCGACAATCAGCTCTGTCGATCAGTATGTCGACTCATTTGCTGATCACTGAGTCGACTCTTTTGGCAATTGATCATCTTACTTGAATAGTAAGAGTCGATTCTTTTGCAGATCAATGAGTCAACTCTTTTGCAGATCAATCAGCTCAACTAATTAATGAGTCGACTCTTTCGACAATCAGCTCCGTCGATCACTAAGTCGACTTTTTTGGCAATTGATCAGCTTACTTTAATAGTAAGAGTCGATTCTTTTGCAGATCAATAAATGAGCTCTTTTTTTGCCAATTCAACTGATCAGCTAAAACTAAAACAACTGAAAAAATGATTGCCAATCGATCAGCTCCACTGAACAATGAGTTAATTATTTTTTTTTTAAACTCTCAGCAAGAGTCTCCTTTTTCAACATGCATTTAGCTTGTCACCGTTAAGAGTATCTAATTGTTCTGCCCTCTCATTTCGCTGTTAACATTAAGATTTTTTGGCATCCAAATGGTTCAGCTCACCAACAAAAGAGTCGACTGTTACTGATCGATCAGCTCAGAAACCCAGTAAGACCCGACTCATTCGATTCACAAATAAGTCCCCTATGAGCTCATATTGAGAAATAATTGGTGACTCCTTGTACCGTGTGTTGCTACTTGATATTCTTGTAGTCTGTCAGATCTTGTTCTCAGTACGTATCGACATCATGTCATTATATACATTGTTTAATAAAATATGAAAAATGACTTGCTGGGGAAGTAGTTGCTCAGTGGTTAGAGCTCAGGGTTACTGATCAGAAATTTGGGGGTGGGGGTAAAGCCTCAGTTTCACCAAGATGCCTCTGTTGGACGCTTGAGAAATGCTTTAGGGGCACCGTATCAAGGCTGACCCCCAGATTCCTAACATCTCTTTGATATGCATAGAAAAAAAATTCACTGTGCTGTAATTTATTAGTGAAAAGCCTCTCCGTCTTTCTGATTGGAAAACAATCCATGATGCCTCCGGCCAATCAGAATCATAAATTCTCTTTTTTTTTATTAATTTTTTCTCCTCTTCTTCCTCTACTCCAGGGACGATCAGTGTGGTGATCTCTTTCCCCTTCATCTTTAATCAGTGTATAGGCTGTAGCGAATACACTCCACAATGGGCCAGGCTCATCTACTTCATCCCCTTCATCATCATCTTCCAGTTCGGCTGGGCTGCGACCCAAATCTCCCACCTGTCCCTCATCCCCGAGCTGGTCACTTCCGAGTCAGCCAAAGTGGAGCTCACAGCCTACAGGTACGCCGAGATATTAATGAGCTCACACTGGTGATACCAGATCGCTCGCGTCTACATCCTTGTATACAGGACACACCTTTTTAATACCCTGCAGCGTTGGCAGCGAGCTGGTTGGTGAAGTGAAACCCTGGCTCACACACCGGGTCTGATTTTGGTGGCTCATGCAGAAATGAAAGAAGGAAGGAAAAGTTTTTTTTTTCTTCGCCCTGCAAATGTTGTGCTCGTTTCTAGGCTTCTGTGTGCTCTTAGGGTTTTTTTTGTTATCTGCTTCCTGTATTCTGTGCTTTTACACCTACACATGATTCAATAGTGATGTGTGTGTGTGTCTTTGTCTCCACCTGTCTGTCTCTGCAATACAGTATATTACTGCAGTTCATTATATTTGTGTCTGTGTTTCTCAATCTTTAACTATTTGTCTTTTTAGCTCTCTGCATGTCTCTTTCTCAGCCTGTGTGTATTATTTTTTTTTTTTCTGTACGTCTGTCTGTTTGTCTGTGTGCATTCAGTTTCTCTTTTAGTGTCTCTCTGTCTATCTGACTGTGTGTCTGTCTGTCTGTTACTCTGTATGTCTGTTTCTCAGTTTGTCTTCGTGTACATGTTTGTTTCTTTTTTTCCAGTCTGTCTGGCTCTGTTTTTCTGGCTCTCTGTCTGTCTTGTGTGAATGTTTCAGTTTCTCTTTTAGTGTGTCTGTTTTTCTCTGTCTTTCTGTTCATCTGTCTGTCTTTCTATCTATTACTCTGCATGTCTGTTTCTCAGTTTGTCTTTGTGTGATGTTTTCCTCTGTCTGTCTGTCTGTCTGTCTGTCTGTCTGTCTGTCTGTCTGTCTGTCTCTCTCTCTCTCTCTCTCTCTGACTGCGTGCATGTTTCAGTTTCGTTTTTAGTCTGTCTGTTTCTTTGCCTGTCTACCTGCATGTTTTTGTCTCTCTCATCAGATGTTTATCTTTGAAGTACTGTACACTGATCAAGCATAACATTATCACCAGCTGCATAATATTGTCTTGACCACTTTTAATAGATACTGAACACTGCAGACCAGGAACAGCCACAAGAGCTGCAGTTTTGGAGACGCTGTTTTGGAGTCGTCTAGACGTCACAATTAGTCAAACTCGCTCAAATCCTTACGCTCGCCCATTTTTCCTGCTATAAAATTGGAGTACAAAATGTTCACGTGCTGCATAATATTTCCCACCTACTAACAGGTTCCATGATGAAGAGATAATCAGTGTTCTTCGTTTTATGTTACATTAATGTTATACCTGATCGGTGTATGTCAGGAGAAACCAGTCAAAGTGTCAGGTGACTATTTATCCTTCTCTCGGTACAACGTGCTGATGTACCTGAGCGGAAACACTGAGTAAATACAATGAGGAATTCTGATTGAGGGATTTAAAGATGGAGGGAATTAAAGATTTTGAAGGTGCTGAGATCAGTGGTGGAGATCTGTTATGCACCAGAATTAGACTGGGAGCAAAAGCAATCACAGCTACAGTAAAACCCCATTGTACGAGCATAATTAATTCTTGAAAATTGCTCGTAGGTCCATTTGCTCGTACGTTCGAACTGATTTTCCCCATAGGAATGAATGTAAAAGCGATTTAATCCGTTCCGAGATCTCATTCGATCGCTTATTTCTGCACTTAAAAAGTATTTGTAGCCTATTTTAACAAACAAATACACCGCAAATTACCGTAATGTAAACATAATTAAACACTTATTCATGTGGTCGTGGTTGATTGCGAGTGTAAGATGCGCACCACGCTCGTAACCTCCTCGGTTTCCGTGGTAATTCTATTTACTTTCGTTTTCACAGCACCATCACTGATTTTCTTGGGAGACATTTTTCAAGTTTTCTAGTGAAATAAAAATATAAAACTAAAAAAAGTTACGTTTTTGCTGCACCGAACAACGAGAGCGACCGAGTGATACGTCATCAACTAAGCGCACATAAATGCACACCATTCACCTTCACTGTTGATTTCTGTAAAGCTGCTTTGAGACAATGTCTGTACAGAAATAAACTTGACTTGACTTGACTTAAGCGACTGATGCTTCCCTCCGCCGAAAAGCGTGGGTTTGCTCGTGCCTTCGAAATTTGCTCGTGAAATAGGGTAAAATTTTGCGAGCAAGGTCTCTCGTTTCTCCGTTTGCTCGTACTATAGGTTGCTCGTGTTTTACTGTACAAACTTTAACATTTATTTATATATTCTCACTTTTTGTTTGTCTGTCTGTCCATCACTCTTTTTGACTGTCTATCTATCCATCTCTCCTGCTGTCTCTTGCTCTGTTTCTCTCTGTACACCTTATTGTTTGTCTGTCTCTCTCTCTCTCTCTCTCTCTCTTTCTCTCTCTGTCCCATCTCTCTTTCCCTGTGCTTACGCAGATATGCTTTTACCGTGATCGCCAACATCACAGTGTATGCCGTGGCATGGATTCTTTTTCATTTCCAGTCTAACGAAGATCCATCCAGCACCGATAACCTCGGCCCCGTCGACGTCCCCGTTTTCAGAGTGAGAAAACACACACACGCCACTAAACCAAACCCTGCAAGAACGTGACGTGCCACAGAGTCGGTTCTTAGTTTCGGGTTGAGTCGAGGCGTAGCTTTCTTTTTTCTGTTCACATTTTTACTTCGCTTTTCTTTGTGTGATTTTTTTTTTTTATTTTTTTTTTTTATTTTTTTTTTCTCCACGCTTACTTTTATTTTTCCGATACAGATCAAAATAATCATTTATAATACTGAATTTGCAGTAATAAACTCTCACCAGACAATAATAAAGAAACATAGGATCAGTGGAAGATCAGTAAGAAATGACTGTACAGAGAAAAAGGAATTGAATTGTCCCTGGAATACATTAAATTAATTAATAAATAATAAAAAGACTTTTTGTATATGAATGTTTTAATAATTGTAAAGAGTTTCCAAATTAAATAAATTAATAATATTTATATTACAATTTAATTTCAATTGATTAGATTTTTTTTTTTTTTTTTTTTTTTTTTTTGTATATTCTTAAAAAAAAAATCTTCAGGCTTTTCCATTGATTTATTTTTTTTAATTTTTTTATCAAAACAAAAAAATATCTTAATGCTTGTTAATATGGTCCCTTTATTTAATTATATATATACATGTTAAGTTGTACTATAATATTTAATATCATGATGTACTTTTTTTTTTTTTTTTTTTTTCTCCTAAATATATTCTAATATTTTAAAGTGCATTTTAATTGCAAAATGCAACACGTTCTTTCATCTTAAATCTCATCACTGTTCTTTTTCTTTTTTTCTATTTATTTATTTTTTTAAATAAAGAACCTGAGTCTGATCGTGTGGGCGATCGGAATCTTGTTCTCTTTGCTCTTCCACCTGGGCACGCAGGAGTCGAAGGCCAAAGGTAATCAGGATGAGGAGGAAGGAGAAGATAATGGAGAGCGGACACCTCTCCTCACCCGATCTGCGCTAAATTCTCCTTCTGTGGCTCTGCAGTGGAGACACTGGCTGAAAGAGTGGTCCTTCTACCAGGTAGCTACAGCCCATCAGCCAATCAGCAGCCAGCATTTTTATCAAGATTTTAGAACACAGTCAGCCAATCAGCATCCAGCTTTCTGCAGCAGTTATAGATTAGCACTGCAGGAACATGATTAGTGAGATTATTGGCTGTTTCTGTCGTTGCAGCTCGTGACTGAAGCGCGAGTCTGTGCATGTACGTCTGGAAGGTCATGCGACTTTTACAGTCCGATCAGGCTTTAACTGGGTCACGTCCCGGAAACGTGCAATGATTAACATGTTGCAGAGTGTGCAGAGAAACGACACGGTGCAGCCTGTCATCTCTTCATCTTTACTTTTACATAAATGACTTATAAATGCTTCTGAGAAAGTACTGCACAAAACAAAGATTTTACAAGTAGTAAGGGAAAAAAGAAGAGAGAAGGGAAATTGTAAGGTAGGAGAAAGAACGATGAAAGAAAAGAGAAATGTAAAAAGGAGAAGAAACGGGGCATTACAAGGAAAAAAATGAAGAGAATTGGAAGAGAAAAATGAGAAGAAAGAAACTAATGGAAAGAGAAAACAGAAATGAGGGAATGAATGAATGAATAAAAAGATATGGAAGGAAAGGTGGGGGGGGAGTAACAAATACGAGATAAAATAAACGAGATAGAAAGGAGAGAAAGCAAGAAAAAAGAATGGAAGAAAGAAGGGACATAAAAGTAGGGAAGAAATGGACAATGGAGTCAACAGAAAGAGACAAGAAAAGAATACAGAAGAGAGGAGGAAATTGGTAGAAAGGAAAGAGATGTAAAAGAAAGACATATCGGAATGAAGAAAAAGAATAATAGGAATAATAAATAATATCGGAATAAAGAAAGAAATTGAGGGAAGAAAGACTTTAGATTTTTTTGTTTGATTGATTCTCAGGTTGCAGTTCTCTACATGTGCACAAGGCTGATAGTGAACCTGTCACAGACCTACATTTCCATGTACCTCACCAACACACTGCTCCTGCCAAAGGTAACGCATATATACACACACACACACACACACACACACACACACACACACACACACACACACACCCCTTTATAGCTGTAGTTTGATGAATTGATTGCTTTGCCACATTCTCTCTGTTTGATGATATTTATTTGGGTGTGTGTGTTTTACCTCTTTCCTCTTTTTCTCTGATTGCAGAAGTACATCGCCACAATCCCCTTAGTAATGTACCTCAGCGGATTTGTCGCGTCTTTCATCATGAAACCCTTCAACAAGCTGATAGGGAAAAGTGTGAGTTTTCAGATTGTGTGTGTGTGTGAGAATCTCACGCAATTCTCCACAAGCCCATGCCAAAATCTAGTGAAACATCTTCCCAGAAGAGTGGAGGTTATTATAAGAGCAAATGGGGCCCACATGTGGATTAAAAAAAAAGCAAATATCAATCTTCTGGTCAGGTGTCCACAAACATCTGTTCATTTAAATAAAATCGAAAATACTCTTTTTAATATTCCCTGTATGTAAAGAAAAACAAAATGAAGATGCTGCTGAATCTACAAGGCGTATATGTATGACCATTAAGGTAACGTTAAAGAATTTGTTGCACCAGAGTCCAAGTTGAACATGAGGTGCTTTAGTTTGACCTTATCAGACGAACATGTTGGTAGATTTTAAACTGGGAAAGACTGAAACAAACTTTTCAGCTTCTCTCTCTCTCTCTCTCTCTCTCTCTCTCTCTCTCTCTCATATAATATATTATATTATATTATATTATAATTTGTGTGTAGATGGTGTACTTCATGGGTCTGATCCTGATCCTGATCTTCTCATACTACGCTCTGGTGGACACTCATATGGGAGAGGGTGTGTATGGAGCTGCAGTGCTGCTGGGTGCGGGATCAGCCACCATTCTCGTCATGTCTCTGTCCATGACTGCCGATCTCATCGCAGATCAAACTGTATGTACCGTCCTATTCACACACATCCATGCTTGTTCCACAGATCATGTAGTTCTGTAGGTGGACTTTATTTCCATTTATTTTAGTAGAATATTTCCAGACTGTTTATTTTCTTTTCGCTATCGTTTCTTAAATTGTGTGATTTACAACCATTTGTATAGGCTACAGGTCCTAGAGAACCCTCTGTCCTTCACGTTTTAGTCTTTTTTTCTGCTCTAACACCACCTTCTACTGATGAAGAGCTGTTAATCAGCTAATTCGCTGTGGTGGGGGTCTTCTTTAAGACCTCTGCTACAGGGACTTCTTGAAAACCTGTGCTAGAATTTATAATCTACAAACTGTTTACCTGCATCATTAAATCCTTTTCAAACCAAATAAACCATTGTGTAAAAAATTTAAATAATTTACTTGATGCCTAATGGTCCCTAGGGATGGTAAAATTCACAGATTCGCATCTGTGCGTCGGCACAAAAGATAAAAAAAAAAGAAAAAAAAATTCTATCAGGTGCCATTTGTATCTCGATGCGTCGTTTATAACATATTTGCATTGGTAAGAAAACCAAAAAAAAAAAAATAGTTTATATATAATTATTAGTAGATGCATTATACATGTTATTCAAAAAGTGACCAATAATTTGTGACCATCATTAGATATGTAGATTTATTTCTCGTCGCTAAACTGTTTCTCGAGTACGTTCTCTCAGTGCCGCTGCTGCTACGTGAACATGACGTATCACAACACTACGTAGACCGAGGCGTGTCTTGAGAGTCGCATAGAATACAGATTAACATGGCAGAGGTAGAGCTGTAACTTCCTGCAGACACAACAGAAAAAGAACGTCTGCTTTTATCTTTTTCTTGTGAAAGGGACCTGTGCTAAAAGTCAGAAGGCACTTAAGTAAATATTGTCGGTCTGAACCAAAGAAATAAAAGCGAACTATCTACATGTTTTTTTTTTTTTTTTTTTTTTTCCATTGAATGGCATTTTGTTAAATCAAATCCGAATCGGATCTCACTGCATCGTAATAGGGGTGAATCGTATCGCATTGAATCGGTAGCTGCTTCATATGTATCTCTTTAATGTATCGTTGGCTATGATTCAAAATGCGAATTGCACATCCCTAATCCCTATTGGTGTCCTGTTTCTTCAATATTTTAACACATGCATAATTTCGATTTTCTAAAATTCGTCCTTACAGCAAAGTGGAGCTTTCGTTTACGGAGCCATGAGCTTCACTGACAAAGTCGCAAATGGCGTGGGAGTCATAATCATCCAGACACTGCACCCGTGTCAGTAAGTCACCTCCATTAACATCTCATGGGAATAATCATTACATATTATGTATATTTAAGACATTTGATAATGACAATATTAGACATTAGATTCTTCTTATTTAATTATAATAATATCAAACATTACATTACATTCGATTTGATCTATTCTAAATAATTGTCACAATTTTATAGTTGTATTTAATGTTTTTGCTACTTTTATTTATATAAATGTATAAATAATTGTATACAGACGTACTAAATATCTTATATTTGGATAGGATTGTCATCGAGGAAATTCAATTCAGTTTTAGCTCTTTCAACAATGGGCATTGTATCAAATCAGCTTTACAGCGATAGAGGTTATAAAACTGAGGTTTATAAAAGAATGTTATTGTAAAAGTTTAGTGGCTATAGGTTTGTTCCTTTAGTGCCGACTGTGGCAATGAAAGAAAAACTTTCGGAGATGGTATGGGGAAGAAACCTTTAGAGGAACCAGACTCAAATCCCATCCTCATCTGGGGGGGCACTGAATGTCCGTTCATTAGTTCCATCATTGTTGAGGTGTTCAGTGATTGGTGCTTACATGCAGAACTGTTCATGCAAACTTATTGTTACATAAGAGTTCAATACGCTGTCTTATATACATACTGTGTGTGCTCGTCTTCTGCAGCACTCAGGCGTGTTGTCCTGCATGTGTGTGGTATTATCACTATGTGATGGTGATCGTTACGGGCGGAGTCGCCGTCGTAGCAGCTCTCAGTCTCTGCACCATTCTCATCTGGCCAATCAGGATCCGGCATTGTAAGTCTACTTTTAATCATATGCTGTTTTTCACACACGTACACACTGAGCCATGACGATGATGATATTGGTTTCTTTAGTTAATATTCTTAATCTTAACCTCCTTTTTTTTTTTTTATTACCCTTCCTGTATAAAGCCACATGAAGGAGGAGGCACTTCATATTATAAATTTGAGATTTAGGAAAGGAGGTGGGGCTTCCGGCATCTCTGTTTACTCCATAGCTCATAGTTATTATTTAATAGTCCATATCTCACCCCTATGACTTGTTGCCCCTGCTTTTACTTCATTCCTTCACGCCTCGCAGTTGGATGTAGACAATGAAACGGTTGTTTCTCCACCATGTCAAATGTTCTACATCGATATATTTTGAAAGTGCAAGTAATTTGGGATTCACCTGAAGTTAGACAAGTCTTACAGGAAGTCATGTGACTCCGATCGTGTGCGTGTGTGTGTGTGTCTAAGTCCTGTTCAATCGAGTGGCAAAAGATATGTAAACATTATTATACATTTAAATGCACATTTTTTAATATTTAAAATATTTTAATGAAGTTTGATGTTCGCTTGATATCGTGAAAGAAGGAAAAAGTGAGAGTAAAGCAAAGAGAGTGAAATTGTGAATGAAAGTGTGAAAGAAAGAAAGTGAACAAAGAAAAAGTGTGAAGAAATGAAAGAAAGAAACAAAAATGGTGAAAGAAAGTAGGAGAGAAAGCGTGAAAAAGGAAAATCGACAGAGCTGAAAAAAACACACACAGGCAAAATAGAAAGTGAAAGATGCAAAAGAAAGACTGACAGAAAGAGAGTGAAGGAGAATGTAAGACAGAAAGAAAGAGAGAGTGGAAAAAATTGAAGGAAGTAAGAGATTAAAGATTGTGAAAGACCAAGGGACAAGAACGAAGAAAGTGTGAAAGAAGGAAAAATGATTGATGGATGTATAGGTTGACAGATACAGTAGATAGAAAAGATAGATGGATGGATAGATACGATAGATGGATAGATGCGTTGATTGTCACAACGTCTAAAGCATTTCACTGCATGTTATAATGTATTTGTATGTCACAAATTAAATGTACTTTTTTTGCCGTAATAATATGAAAGTTATCATTATAATGGTGGTAATGAAGTGGTTGCAGTAGTCGTGATCCAGCAGATGAAAGAACATGTAGATAAAGACACGAGTATACGAGGTGGCTGTTGTGTATTACAGTGGCAGTGGAGCTGCAGGTAAACGGGTCTGCAAACAGCCCCCCTGAGGGTGAGAGTTTTGTTCCACTCTTTTGCACGTAATCACTGATCTCACTTTAGCACCCTTGTCCTGAAAACACACGGATATTAATGATGAGCAATCAAAAATCCTACAGTGCACTGCATGAGTACCAGCCACAGAAACGTCACGGTTCACTCACATGCATAGAAATCAAAAACACTTAATTATCCACACGGGTGTTGATTTTACTCAAAAATTGGGATACAGAAATGCTTTGTTTTCCTTTTACTCTACCAATGTCTATCGATTGAATGCTTTTCCCTCTTTTTATTGTTGCATTTATGGTTCAGCTTCCATTAAAAGCGAATTCCTGATCTCACTTGCATTATAGCAGCTGTAAATGGTCATTCTGTGACCTGTATATAAGTATAAGTTTTTGTGGCGTCAAAATATAATTATACAGTGGACTTAATTCGTTCCAGACAAGTATACTCACACCAAATGATGCGTATTACGAAGTGAATTTCCCTAAAAGAAATAATGTAAATTCGAATAATGTGTTAAACCCTAGAAAATATTCCTTTAAAAATACGTTACAATATACAGTAATACAGTATAATACATTTATAAGTGATATTTGTTGTATTACTGTATATTGTAACAATAATAAAATAAAAGTAATAGAAAAACAATGTTTACATTGAAGGAAAGTCGGTGCTGGCGTGAGGGAGACGAGGCGGAGTGGAGGATAAGGATTACTGCTGGGAAGGACGGGAGTCTCCTTCCATTATGATGTCGGGAAGGCTTTTACTATCTTACTGTCTAGTTTTTTTAAAAATCATTTTCCGTTTTTGACTCGCTACTTCTCAACTTTTACTAAAAACCGATCTAATGAAACTTCTTGGCTGTTGTGTTAGGAAGCGTGCGCAAAGAACCAACGTGATGTTCGTAACAAAGCTTCATACGTTTAACAAAGAATTTCATGAATCTTTTTGTTCGTATAACAAAACGTTCCTACAGCAGGGTTCCACTGTAAATATATTATTATTATATAATATAAATGATATTTTGTATATTGTATAAAATTGTTATATAAATATAATAAGTATTACACCTACAAGACCAACATGCAATCAGCTTTCAGTTATTGGCACGAATCTCTCTCTGATTGTATCAGTTACGTGTCTGTGGGAACGTAACAGTACTACAGACGTGAAACAGCTTTTATTTTTTAGCTATGGCGAAGTGCACGTTTATACTTGGCTTCAAAAAAATTTATTTAGGGCTTGCTTAAAACCAGCTGCTAAAAACGTATTTGTGTGTTTGTGATGTTCTATAGATCTTAAATTTTATTCTCATTGGTCTTAAAAAGGGCTTAAAAAGTCATAACATTGACTTGGTGAAACCTGCAGAAACTCAGAGCACATTGATGATAAACCTGATTATTATCCACAACGTAAATCTACACGTTCTGAATCGGACTCTTAATACTGCTCACTGAATTCCAGCTGGAGTGAATTGGTGTTTTCAGGCAGTTCTGACCGTGTGCTTGTGTGTGTGTTTCCTCAGGTCTCCGTGTTATGCCCGGTCTGCTTTCGGACGGAACAGATTCAGAAAGCAGCGAGCCGACTCTGGTTAACTGAATGGTCCTGAGTTGTGAGTGTGTAAATCTGCACAAACTGAACTGCTACAGTGTGTATTCCAGAGTGCTGCCATTCCAGTCCTGTTTATCCACTTATTTATGAATGAATCCTATTGGTGTTTTTATTCTGCATCTGTGCTGCAGTAAAGGATACAGACCAGAACATAAGCATAGAAACACTAAAGCATATTTTACCATGTGTTTGCGTATATATACTGATTCAGTATATGAAGGGATTTTTTAAATCTATTTTAAAGCCATTCAAACACTATTGACAAAGGGACCAGCATTATATATTTGTTATTGTCTGTTATCATATGTGTACACATACACACACACACACACACACACACGTAATAATGTATCTTTTTATACATTAGAAGAACAAAATTAGACTATAGCTTCCGTTTTTCACCGATTTCTACTCGTGTATCCAGCTGTGTACAGATGCCATTTCTGCCACAAACTCTGGACCTCGTTTATCAGTCTTTAACTAAATGTTTTCATGAAGTTAAATTGTATAATACGAAAGTCCTAAGAGGCCATGCATTATATTTCTTTCTTTACTGTTTCCTTTTTATCATGACTTCATTTTCTTGTGATCTCGACATGACCGATGTTATCTCTCTGACCATTGCTCTGATCAGCCTAAAACCATTCAAACGGCATCTTTTATGCATCATTCAGTAGCCATGCAGATGTTGCAGACCTGATGAGAGCCTCCTTCTCAAGTGTGAAGAGCTATTTCAGCGTGACCCTCGCGATCATCCATGATGCCGCCTCGAGAAGGTACTCTTGCGCCGATCACACAGAAAAGTACTGATCACGAGGAAACAATGTTGGTCGAGATCGCAAGAAAATTTAGTCGTGATAACGAGAAAACAAACATTTACATAGATAGATAGATAGATAGATAGATAGATAGATAGATAGATAGATTGATTGATTATTTATCCCAATGGGAAATTCACACAAGGCATACACGCTGATATAAAGGCAAAAAAAATTCAATAAAATGAATGTCGATTATGAGAAAATCGTTGTGATAACGATAAAACAATTTATATACAAGAAAGAAAAAAATATCCTAGTGCATGTCCTCTTAGAATTTGGAATAACAAGGGAATACATGCACATTTACACTAAAAGGAAAATAACGTGTACATCTGTTAAATAGTTGTTTACAGGGAACAACCACAACACTGATTCAGACAAATAATTACTGACAAAAGTTACACTTTGTTTATAATGCTTTATAATATTGTATAACTTTCACCACTGGTTTATACATTGTTTTTTCTGTAATTAGTAACATTTTATTTTTATTTTTTTTTTATGTAAAATATGAAAAAAGACCAAATTTTTGGTTTAGTAACTCACAAAAATGTAACTTGTAATGCAAATTTAAATAATCTATATATATAAAGCTCAAATACCACTGACTGACTCACTCACTCATCACGAAATCTCAAAAACCACTGAACGGATTGCAATGAAATTTGGAACATACCTTCCTCTTGGGTCTTAGGTGCTCACTAAGAAAGGGTTTTGAAAAATTCGCCCTGGATCGCGGCTAACTCGCGAAAAACGCGATTTCTCACGCATTGTAAATTCTTTGCAATAACATTACGGATCCTAATGAAACTTACTACATTGTTTCTTATTAGATGTTAGATGCACGATAAAAATTATTTTCAAAGTAGTTTGCCCTGTATCGGTACTACAAAGGGGTAGTACGTTATTTGTTGACGTTACGTTCTGATCTCTGATCATCCAGTCCTGCTCACTGCTTACTGCTTATTGCCATATTGCTTAGCGTTCTGCCTTCCGTAGCGAAGCACGGGTACTTTCAGCTAGTTATATTATAAATCGAATTAAAAATGATCCTTATTAAAAAAAAATACAATCAGATCTTTTGATATGTGAAAGAGTAAATAAATATACTAATAGTTAAATAAAAGAGAAAATTTTAGGGGTGTATTATAGGCAAATCCCCAGGTCTCATTAGTGCCATTTCTACTACTAATTCCCTGTTTAAAATACTGTATTACTAAATTTATCTCCACTAAACTTTTCCATTGTGTGTGTATAGTTAAGTTAATTATCAGGTGTAGCGAACACTCATTTTCTGAACATTTGCTAAACATTGATATATGACTATAAAGCAAAATATAATTAATTTAATTTCCAAACTCATTACACATTTGTTTTTTGTTTCACACACTGTGTGATGAGGATGATGAGGATGAAACACTTTGTATAAATAAATTGCACTTTTATGATAAGGCTCGATTATTAGACTTTAGAGCTTTTTTTTTTTTAAACAGAATTTTGGGGGGGAAAAAGGGATTGTAATAAATAATGGATTTGATTAGGTCTGTTTCAAGCAGGTCTTTTTACAGGGACATAAGGAAATAAATGGAAATGTATTAATATGTGTATTGGATAAGTGTGATGAGGGACATTATCTTTTGTGAATCTACCTGAAAGTGTTTTAATGTTTTTTTTTTTTTTTTTTATATTGTCTGTATTTTACGATTTTTTAAAATCAAATTATATTATAAAAAATAAAAAGCACCATTCTGTCTTGGATTTGTTTATTGTGTAAGTTAATGGCTGCTTTTAGTATCATTTCTGATATCAGGTGATGAGACTTCCACAATCCAGACCCACTGTGGATCTCAAAAAAGATTTTTTGAGCAGGATGAAGGAGATGGAATGTGCAAATGTTACTTCAATGTTATATTGGGACACCTGACTTTTGCAGCCATATGTGGTTCTTCCCCAAACTGTTCCCACGAAGTTGAAGGCACACAATTGTAATGGACATCTTTGGATACTGTTGCATTAAATTTACTCTTTACTAGGAGACTCAAACCTGTTCTAGCCTGAACTTGCACAAAGCCAGCTCCATGAAGATATGCTTTACATGGGTTGGAGTGAAAGATCTCCTGCTATAGAGGTTTACTCTTAACCACCTAAACACCTTTGGGATGAATTGGACTTCTGACTGCACCCCAGGCCTCCTGTCCTCACCTACATCAATACCTGACTGATCAGTACGAACAACCCTGTGGCTGAAGGAATCTCGTACCAATATCCACAAGCACACCACGAACAACCCTGTGGCTGAAGGAATCTCGTACCAATATCCACAAGCACACCAAAATCTAGCAGAACATCTTTCCAGAACTATGGAGGTTATTAGAAGTGCAGATCAGAGGTGGGAATTAACGAAGAACAAATACTTTGTTAATGTATTTAATCACATTTTTCTGGTATCGCTACTTAACCACTATTTTTTACTTTCACTTTAGATTTTTTTTACTTAAATATCTGTACTTTTTACATTTCCAAAACAGGCTCGTTACTTTAGTTTTAATCTGCTTAGTGACTTTTTTAGTTAGTTTACAACGCTCACAATGAGCAGGCAGAAGGCAACAAGAAGTCTGGGGTTACTGTGGATGAGACAGAGGGAGTCAGTGATGTAGACATAACTGAGACATTCCTGATCACATGATCATCATCTTTTCTCTGCTTATGTTCTATATGGTGGATGTTCAGCCTGAATACATTCATTAGGTAACATTTGAAATTATTTACTATTTATATATTAATTGGGGCTGTCAAAATTAACACGTTAATGCAAATTAATTTGAATGGCACTAATTTTATTAACGCGTGATTAATGCAGTGCGCATTTCTGTTTGACCGTTTTAAATCATTTTTGTGACTTTTTTTTCCATGACATTCTTTACTCCGATATAAAACAAAATAAACATTTATTTTACTGATGTGCCAGGTCTCAAATCAGCACCAAAATCCGCCATGATGGACACATCCGGCAATCAACCTTCAGGGGTCTGCATTCAACCTGCAGGGGTCGACAAACGCATCGGCGCGTTTTGTGGCATTTTTTTTTTTTCCTCATAACGCTGAAACTAACTTAAATTAAAAAAACTCTGGCTTTTTTGATCGTATAGATAAAAGCAATACCTCATTTGAATCTGTAAAGGGTCTGCTTTTATCCCTATACACTCATAATAACAACAAAAAAACCCGCTGCGCTTTTGTAAAATAAAGAAAACAGACAGGGGGCGCTCTCTACCGTCTGTCATCTCACTTTACAGACACAAATAAAACAATCTGAATCTCAATAAATACCTGTCTTACAGACATAATAAATATGAATAGAACGCTTGTCTACTTTCAAGTATCAATTTACATCAAAATTTTCTCTCAGTATATAATCTTTATGAAAGTTTGCAGATGTGCTGTTTCTCCGGTATCACCTCATTAAGCGTCCGTGTGGAAACATAGAAAAAGTTTCGTTTCGTGTCCTGATGATTTACGTAATCTAAAAAAAAAAAAAACATAATTACTTTAAAACATCTTTAAGAGTAGGTATTTTTATAAAATTTTTATTGGTCTTAAGTAATATTCATTTTTTAGATCAAGTAGGCTTTTATTGCCATTCCAGCCATACACAGTACAGTGCAGTGAAACAAAGCAACATTCCCCAGGACTGAGGTGCCACATAAAGCAACATAAATGAACTCAAGATGACATTCCACAGTGAAACGTCTTGTCCAAAATGACACAAGACTGTGAGATGGCAAACAATAACAATGCACTGTGCATATAAAACACTGAATGATAAACAGAAATCATGTGAAAGTTAAATGTTAGTAGTAGTGGGATTTGTAGGAATCTTCTTCTTCTTCTTCTTCTTCTTTCGGCTGCTCCCATTAGGGGTCGCCACAGCGGATCATCCGTCTCCATACCACCCTGTCCTCTACATCTGCCTCTTTCACACCAACTACCTGCATGTCTTCCCTCACCACATCCATGAACCTCCTCCTTGGTCTTCCTCTTTTCCTCCTACCTGGTGGCTCCATCCTCAGCATTCTTCTACCAATATAATTCATGTCCCTCCTCTGCACATGTCCAAACCATCTCAATCTCGCCTCCCTCACCTTGTCACCAAAACATCCTACATGCGCTGTCCCTCTAATAAACTCATTTCTAATCCTGTCCATCCTCGTCACTCCCAACGAAAACCTTAACATCTTCAGCTCTGCTACCTCCAGCTCCACCTCCTGTCTTCTACTCAATGCCACGGTCTCTAATCCATACAACATCGCAGGTCTCACCACAGTCCTATAAACTTTCCCTTTCATTCTTGCAGATACTCTACTATCACAAATCACTCCTGTCACTCTTCTCCACCCGCTCCACCCTGCCTGCACTCTTTTCTTTACTTCCCTAACACACTCTCCATTACTTTGCACTGTTGACCCCAGGTACCTGAACTCCTCCACCTTCTCCACCTCTTCTCCCTGCAACCGCACCACTCCACTGCCCTCCCTCTCATTCACACACATGTACTCTGTCTTACTCCTACTGACTTTCATTCCCCTTCCCTCCAGCGCACATCTCCACCTCTCCAGGCTCTTCTCAACCTGCTCACTACTCTCACCACAAATCACAATATCATCCGCAAACATCATAGTCCATGGAGACTCCTGTCTGACCTCGTCCGTCAACCTGTCCATCACCACTGCAAACAGGAAAGGGCTCAGGGCCGATCCTTGATGTAGTCCAACCCTCACCCTGAACCACTCTGTCGTTCCTACTGCACACTTCACTGCTGTCACACTGTCCTCATACATGTCCTGCACCACCCTCACATACTTCTCTGACACACCTGACTTCCTCATACAGTACCACAACTCCTCTCTCGGCACTCTGTCGTACGCTTTCTCTAAATCCACAAATACACAATGCAATTCCTTCTGTCCTTCTCTATACTTCTCCATCAACATCCTCAAAGCAAATAAGGCATCTGTGGTGCTCTTCCTCGGCATGAAACCATACTGTTGCTCACAGATGGTCACCTCTTCTCTCAGCCTGGCTTCCACTACTCTTTCCCATAACTTCATGGTGTGACTGATCAACTTAATTCCCCTGTAGTTACTGCAGGTCTGCACATCTCCCTTATGCTTAAAGATCGGTACCAGCACACTCCTTCTCCATTCCTCAGGCATCCTCCCACCTTCCAGAATCTTGTTAAACAATCTGGTTAAAAACTCCACTGCCAGCTCTCCTAAACATCTCCATGCTTCTACAGGTATGTCATCTGGTCCAACCGACTTTCCACTCTTCATTCTCTTAATCGCTGCTCTCACTTCCTCCTTACTAATCCTATCCACATCCTGCTTTACCAACTCCACATTATCCAACCTTCTCTCTCTCTGATTTTCCTCATTCATCAGCTGCTCAAAATATTCCCTCCACCTTCTCAGCACACTCTCCTCACTAGTCAACACATTTCCCTCTCCATCCTTTATTGCTCTAACTTGCAACACATCCTTCCCAGCTCGGTCCCTCTGCCTGGCCAATCGGTATAAATCCTTTTCTCCTTCCTTAGTGTCCAACCTCTCATACAGCTCCTCATATGCCTT
>JAAIIK010021561.1:0-25656 GCA_014706435.1 Silurus glanis
AGCAAGGTATAATCTGCACAATTAATATAGCATGTCTTTGCACTCCCCCAATTTTCCTCTCTCCTATGGCCTATTTCACCTGTTACTAAGCAAAGATGTGCTAATCGTGGTTCATGCATGCAAAGATTATACCATTTGCTTAATTAGCTGCGTTAAGATAAATAATAAATTTGTTAAAACATAATCAGAATGAACGTCCCTAGGTTACGTATGTAACCCTAGTTCCGTGAAGGAATGAAATGCTGTGTCGAACCGCTTTGGGAACGCGCTTGAGTGTTCATGCTCTGAAATATTGTGTGTAATCATTTAAAAATTGGATGTTGGCCGTCAACGGCGGGGTGACATCACGACCAGGAAGTATAAAATGCACATGAAGTGAGGCAAGCACCAGCTTCTGTAAGGGAGAAGAAAGCACTGCAGGGACGCCAGCAGTGTGGCTTAGAGACGCAGTTCCCTAAGGGAACTAGGGTTACATACGTAACCTAGAGACTTTCCCTTTCAGGAACTCGAGCTGCGTCTTTTGGAGTGTCCATTCATGCCAAACTGACCAGTCCCTGACTAGTGTGTATAAGCACAGCTAGGTCAAAGGATGGTGGTCTAGGTTGTAGAAACAGACGAAGGTCAGCGGGGTGGTCAAGCCCGCAGAGTTGCAAATGTCTTGGAGCGGGTTGGGAAATTGTTCAAGAAATTAAAAATTGTGTTAACATTGGTCGTTTGGTAATGCCTGGATTGTGTGTCATCATTTGTCACATTGTGTTAAACAATTGTATAACTCAAACACTGGGACATTATAATCAGAATCTGGGACAGTTTCTCCTCGGTGGAGAGACCAGAACCTTGGAGCTGTGCACCCTCAGGGGCCAAAGCCACCTTGGAGCCACCAAGAGGAGCGAACTCCATCCTGGCAAACTCGCTCCAGAACTCCCGGAAGCAGTGCGATGGATGGGAAGGCATGAAGACACAGCTTCAGCCACGCCTGAGCCATGGCGTCCAGCCTCAGTGGGGCTGAAGGAGTAAGGGAGAAGCAGAAGGGACAGTGCGACGTCTCTTAAGATGCAAACAGATCCCCCTTGGCTTTGCCGAATCTCTCCCAAATCTGCTCCACCATGAGGAGAGCTTCCCCTGGGCTAAAAGGAGGATCTGGTGTGCCAGCCTGTACTTGATGGTTGATGTAATAAACCACCGAGGTGTTGTCCTTACGGATCAGCACGTGGTGATCTCTGAGGTCCGGGAGAAATGCTTCAATGCTAGAAGCACGGCCAGCATCTCTAGGCAATTGATGTGCCAAAGTAAATGGGGCCCTTCACACCCCGTTAGGGACACATACGTCGTTAGCATTACGCAACACTGGGAACTCCCATCACGGAGCCCAGAGACAGGAACCTGGGATCTCTCCAAACATCAAAGGCACGTAGGCATGGCCACATGACCTTGATCGTACAGAGGGCATTGCCCTTCCATGAGAATCCATGGGTCCTGAGCCACCACTGAAGGGGTCTCTTGTACAGCAGGCCAAATAGGATACACTGGGCGCAACTGTCATGAGTACTAGCAGTTTCTGGAACTGCTTGACAGTAAGAGACTGCCCCCATAAGGATGGCCACAATGTGGGCAGGGGAAAGCTGCACACCCAAAGAAGTTGATTCCAATATGACAGCGGGATAGGTGGTTCTCTGTAATGAAGAAAGCACACTCTTCCCCGGTGTTCAACTTAAACCCCAAAACCTTTAAGTGAGCGAGAACGACATCTCGATGCTGGACCGCTAACTGCTCTGATCGAGCTAATATCAACCAATGGCCAATATAGTTGAGGATGCGGATGCCCTGAAGTCTCAGGGAGACCAGAGCCGCATCGACACATTTTGTGAAAGGCCAAATGGAAGAACCTGATACTGGTAAGCTTCAGCCCTGAAAGCAAACCCCAGGAACTTCCTGTGAGAAGGAAGGATGGATACATGAATGTACGGATCCTTTGGATCTACCATGACAGACCAGTCCTTGGATCTGATTTGAGACACGCTCTACAGAGACACGTCTGGCAGAGCTTTCCAGGCTGCCAGGAAGTCTTTTAGGTGTAGCGGTCTCTCGAGACTGACCTCTCGTGTGCCTAGAGCCGGGGCAATGTCCTGAAGCTACTCTAGGAGGCGGCGAGTACTCCTGAACCACTATTAGACCAGGTGGAGACAGAGGAGGATGCTCGCTGGAGCTGGCCGTGCCCTGAAGCACATTCCGTGGCAGCGTTAACAGACCAGGCCCTGAGGGGGCCAGGGCAGGGCGGGCACCGGATACTGCGGTGCAACGCGCTCCTTTATGGCCGGATCCACAGAACGTCCTATGTCAGGACTTTTTCGCTGAAGTCCTCAGGTCTGTCACTTCACTCTGTTCCTGTACCTCCCGATGGCCCTAGCGGTCTCTTTATTGGCTCTGAGGGCCAGGTCCACTGTCCGGCAGAGCTCATGAACTGACCGCCCAGGGCACCTCCCACATCCAGTTAATGCAGCAGTTTAGCTTGATATGCCTTACAGGACCTCCGTGGTGTGCAGGGACACAGTGGCTTGACCTGTCGAGACGTAAGCCTTACCCACGAGTGCCGATGCATTACGCAGGGTTTTTATGGGTAATGTTGGGATCTGGAGGGAGGAGGCGATCCCGGGAGAGAGATTCTCTTTAACCTGCAGCATCGCTCCATACCTGTGTACTTTCCACCCCATGACGTGTGAATACAACGTCGAAGGGCTTTGCCCATGACCATGACACCTCAGTGTGCAGGTCTGGAAAGGACGGGAGACCCCAACATGGAGGTTACGACCCGGTGTCAGAGACGTCACCCCGCCACAATTTTTGACTGATTACACAAAATATTTCAGACCGAGAACACGTAGGCGCGTTCCCAAAGCGTTTCGACGCAGCTCGAGATCCTGAAAGGATGTCTATGTTGTTGCTGGTTTTAAATAGCATAAGGTCTGCTTTGTCCACGTGACCATACAGAAGTGTTTTATGACCTCTATTAAATTCATATGCTTAAGCTAGTAAAATAAGACTAAAATTGATATCAAATCTTTTTAGAGAGGTCTGTACAAAAGCAATTAAAAATAAATAAACTTAAAAAAATATAGAAAAAACTCAAGAAAGGAAACCCAGAAGAGTGAGTATTTAGACTTCATCTCAGATGGACTGTTCATACCAGCAGGCAAAATTCATTCCACCACCTGGGTAACAGGACAGAGAAGAGACATATGTCATCATTGTATTTTGCGAGATGGTGGGTCAAGTCTTGAGCTGTGCTAGAGGCTTGAAAGGAATTTGGTACAGAACAGTAAAATGTTATGATACAACGTTTTCCCAAGGGGTTCACAACATTCTGGTGTAAGGCAGCCAGGGGTAATCTCCAGGGATATACAGTATTCTTGCCGAGATTTATTTTGACTGACAAGCTGCCATTTATAGCAAGATATTGTAGTGTTGGATTTTTTTCTTTTCATGTTTACTGAAAAGTTAGATAGATAGATAGATAGATAGATAGATAGATAGATAGATAGATAGATTTTTGCCTGTAGTTCTTCATCTCAGTACCTTGAACACATGTGGAAGCACATGAAACAAATGCACAGTGAATGTCAAACAAAACGTTTGGGTCGTACAATGATAAGAGAATGTCTAAATCTGTAACAGACTCCTTCTGGCTCAGACTGTCCTTCCCCCTGAAGAATTTCAACCCTACTAGACCTGCTACAGCATGAAAAAGAATGGATTTGGAATGAATTAAATATGAAAGACATTAATATTCTATTCAACTATAGACCTTTCTACATTACATCACTGCAACAGGTTTTAGGTGTTTTGGTGCTAGTTATGGTAGATACATTTGAGTTTAAAATAAATTGAAGTGTGTGTTGAGCAGATAAAGATTACTATAAGTTGGACTATGGGATTGATTTAGACACTCACCCCACTTAAGACCTCAGTGGTCTAACTCTTTTTTTTTTTTTTTACTGCAAGGTGTCCGCATAGGAATTGATTTATGCCTTTGAGCTGTCAGACTATTTTTTTTACATGCGAGAAACTGACATTGATTTTTTCATTATCTGGTTTCAGAGTGCTGTGATCTTAGGTGCTTTACTGGCACTGCATTAGGGCCAAAAGTTGTAAAAATGTAGATTTGAAAATCCTTTTATTCAGTCTTTCATCTTCAGGAACTGTTTAATCTGGACCTATGGTGAATCTGCCAATTGTCCTGGGAACACTGAGCATGAGACTGGAATACACAAAATGTTACTTTAACACAGGGCACCATGCATATTTGTTTACACCGATTAAGACAATTAAGAATAGCCAAACCACATACATTATTCGAGGTAAGACGAAACCAGAGACAACTCAAGCAGACACAGTGTGTTGTAGCAACATTACCTGGGCTTTACCATGCAAATGTATTTAAAAAATTTTGTTTCCACTTCGGATTTTTATTCTGTTTATTATAAAAATGAATAAAAACAGAATGAGGAATTATGTTTCAAGGTTTTATAGAAAGATTATTTCTTTAAATTACACTTGAATGCAAATGAGAATTTATGGAAAATTGTGGAAACAACCGAGGAAAATTGGTTTTATTAAACAAAAATTAAAAATGCTCTGTAATTTCCATAATAATGCTGGCGGATCTGTGGCGTTTTATTGCTTGCATACAATCTAGCTGGGATAATAATGAGTAATAATTTAGTTCTAGCACTAGTGCAAGGAGAACAATTAATTACCCAAATGAAAGGATTTGTTTAATAATTCAGTTTGCCATTTGTATGAATTAAATAGAAGGCTATCATGGCGTATGGCTTCTTATTTCAGCACACACTTTGAGCTCTAGAGACTCGGCAGAGTTAAAATGCTCTTTGTGGTTGAGCCTCAACTGAATTGTTGTCGCTGGTCTATATATATATATATATATATATATATATAGTATTTTTTTATTTTTTTTGCACAAAGTCTACATTTACCAAAGAGCATAACATTTCTTTCTTTCAAATACTCAAGTTGGAATGTGGTGTTTCTTCTTGCCCATTTTAAGGTTAGCCATAATATACACTATGTGGACAAAAGAATTGGGACATGACTTTTCCATATGTGGTTCTTTTCCAAACTGCACAAACTTGGTGGCAAACAATTGTACAGGATGTCTTTAAGTCCTGTACTACTACAAGGAAAGGCACCACCCAAGTGGCAGCCTGTTGCAGCAGCTCCCGTTAAGTTTGTGCTTTTTTTATTTATTTTATAGTGTTCCGGCACTTTGTGTTTTTTTTTTCTTTTTTGTATGTACGCGTGAAAATTTCAAACTGCACAATGGACATTAACAAAGTCACAGAGTTTGCTCTACTTTTCCTGCTTCATTTGGACTTTGTTCACAGTCGCATCTGGAAACTCTGTTCACAGCCACGGTCCTATTGTTTACACCAGGGATCAGCTGTTAGCATTCCGCAACACGCCGATGCTACTAGAAGAAAAACCGGATATTCCCCGCGAGCTAAGAAGGAGAAAACGGGGAATCATGCTGGAGCTATGTGTCAGACTAAAAGGAGACGTTACAGACCAACTCTCCCGTCCCTCGTCATGAGAAATGTAAGCTCTTTACCCAACAAGATGGACGAGCTAGCGGCTCTTACCCGGCATCAGAGGGAATTCCGGGAATGTAGCATCATGCTGTTCACGGAGTCATGTCTAACCAAGCTAACACCGGATATGACCGTGGCTCTGGATGGATTTGATTTACTGCGCGCGGACAGAACGATGGAGAGCGGTAAGAGAAAGGGAGGAGGACTGGCAGTGTTTGTGAATAATAGATGGTGTAAAACTGGTCACATCACTATTAAAGAGCAGATCTGCTGTAAGGACATTGAGCTTTTAGCTGCTAGCATGAGGCCGTACTATCTGCCGAGGGAATTCTCGCATGTTATCGCGATAGCTGCGTATATTCCCCCCTCTGCTGAGGGTGAATCGGCATGCAATGTCCTGCAGTCTGTTGTTAACAGACTGTTAACACAGAGCCCAAATGCCCTTCTCATTATCTCTGGAGATTTTAATCATGCCCCTCCATCCTCCACTCTGCCCACATTCACTCAGTATGTTTCATGCCACACCAGAGACAATAAAATACTGGATTTATTTTATGCAAACTCAAAGGAGGCTTATACATCAGCACCCCTTGGGAAGATCGGATCACAACCTGGTTCATCTCCTACCTGTGTACAAACCCCTTGTATGCAGGCAACCAGCCTCCTCCCGCACAGTGACGACATGGTCTGATGAGACCAGTGAGGCTCTGAAAGACTGTTTTGAAACAACTATGTGGGAGGAATTGTGCAATCCACATGGGGAGGATATTGAAAGTTTAACAGACTGTATTACTGACTACATCAACTTCTGTGTGGAGAATACTGTACCCACCAGGACTGTACGGTGTTTTCCCAACAACAAACCGTGGATTAACCCTGATATAAAGACTCTCCTTAAAGAGAAGAAGAGGGTGTTTAAATCAGGAAACAAGGAAGAGCTGAAAACTGTCCAGAGAGAACTGAGAAAAAAGATCAGGGAAGGAAAAGCATGCTACAGGAGGAAGATGGAGGATCAGCTGCAGCAGAACAACTTCAGCGGTGTGTGGAAGGGGCTCAAAACTATCACTGGTCATAAGGAGCCCAGCTTTCAGGCTGAAGGTGACCAGAAGTGGGTGAATGATCTTAATCTATTCTTTAACAGATTCGATCAGCTACCCTCTCCTGCCCCCATCCAGTCCCCCCTGCTGCAATCCCCCTTCTCTGCTTCCACAGCAAGCATCTCCAGCCCCACCTCTCTCTCTGTACTGCTATCAGCTCAAAGTCAATACACAACACACCCAACTCCCCACCCCCCCCCCTGCCGATTCCCTCCAGTCAACACTCCAACCAATACACACTGCCCCTCACAGAATCCCAGGTGAGAATGGAGCTCAGGAAGCTCAAAGCGAGGAAGGCTGCGGGCCCAGACGGCATCAGCTCCAGGCTACTTAAGACCTGTGCAGACCAGCTGTGCGACATATTGCTGTAGATGTTTGACCTGAGCCTGAGGCTGGGAAAGGTGCCACAGATATGGAAAACATCCTGCGTGGTGCCTGTTCCAAAGACGTCGTGCCCAAAAGACTTCGGAGACTATCGACCAGTAGCACTGACCTCGCATCTGATGAAAACATTGGAGAGGCTGGTGCTCACTCTTCTCCGACCTCTGGTGAGCCCATCAATGGATCCACTTCAGTTTGCCTACCAACCTGGCATTGGAGTGGAAGAAGTCATCTTCCTCCTAAATCGGGCTATTTCACACCTGGAAAAGGCTGGGAGCACTGTGAGAGTCATGTTTTTTGACTTCTCTAGTGCTTTTAACACCATCCAACCTGCGCTCCTGAGGGATAAGATGTTGTACATGGGAGTGGACCATCATCTGTCTGCCTGGATACTGGACTACCTCACAGACCGACCACAGTATGTGAGAACTCGTGACTGTGAGTCTGACATGATTGTCTGCAACACTGGAGCCCCGCAGAAAATGGTTCTAGCCCCGTTTCTCTTCACCGTCTACACTGCAGACTTCATGTTCAGCTCAGCAACCTGTCACCTACAGAAGTTCTCTGATGACTCTGCCATCGTCGGTCTGATCACGGATGATGATGACAGGGAGTACAGAGGACTTATACAGAACTTTGTGGACTGGTGCCAACGGAGCTGCCTCCAGATAAATGCGGGGAAAACCAAAGAACTGGTAGTAGCATTATTTTTTCCCTTCAGTTGTGCTAGGACCTGTTTCTGCATGACCATGCATTGTGCCCAAAGAGTGCTCCATGAAGACACGGTTTAAATGAGTGGGAGTTGAATATCTTGAGTGGGCTGATATACAGTAGAGCTCTGTTTAGAGGTTTAGAACACCTTAAACCTAAACACATTGGAATGCAGACTGCACCCCAGGCCTCCTCACCTGACTTTACTCATGCCCTTGTGGATAAATAAACACAAATCTCCACAATCACAGTTCGAAATCTAGTGAAACATCTTCCGAAAGGAGTGGAGGTTATTATAACAGCAAATGAGGACTAAATATCGAAAGGGATGTTCACAAAGCACATATAAATAGTATGTCAGGTGTCCACAAACTTTTGCCCATGTAGCATATCATGCTAGCATGAACATCAAAAATTGCCCTCAAGGTTTGAATATTGCACTGTGTTACTCTGCACTGGAATTAAACATCTCTGCCTCAAACATGTACAGCTCATTGGAAAGGCCTCACATATACAATCTTTATATGTCCTTTGGCAGGTAATCACTACCTGCGTTCTGCTTCTGCACTACTTTAGGTGTGTTGCCTGACAGCTTTAGAGATAAAAGGTAATAATTAATTTATCAGGGGGAACCAGGCTTTAATCCCTAGTGTCCTGGTGATAAGGGTATTTTTGCCCTTTCCTAAACCCAATCCCTCAGATCTCCTCAGATGATAGAGCATTCTCCCTCGGCATCCTCTTGTTAATAAGACTGTCAGAGGGGCCACGGAGGTGTTGTCCGAAGCAACTTATCTCCCCACCACAGACTCCCGTCTTTCTCTGACAGCCACCGAAATCCACAGCTCTTTGAATCCTTACAAGTGCTGGGCCTCAGCAATACCACAAGCCAGAGCTGCCATTTAAGCTATTAATTCAAATATTAGGCCAGGAGGATAGCTGGGTGATTGGAACATGTGCAGAAAGTGAGCGAGCAGAAAAAAGAAAATTTAAACATCATCTTTCAGAAGAAAGTCTGAATACAGAGGGATTTGTTTTCATGTTAATAAAACATTATTCAACCCAGGTTGTAACAAATTCTAGATGTCAGTTTTAGGTTCAGTGGTACTATGAATATTGAACAACCCATTTATTATCACTGCAGTGCAAAATACCTGCTATTTTTGATTCTGTAAATCACAACACAGAGGTTCACAAATTCACTGGTCAAAGTTGGAGCAGAGGAAAAGGAACTGCAAAAACATCCTTCATGTCCACTAGTACTGGCCAAAGTCAGTGGAAAATATTTATCCAGAGTAGCTAGATTCTATGGTATAGTAAATTTATAGTAAATTTTTCAACCGAATGTGAATTAAATCCTCCAAATGGCAAACCATTTGGAGGATTTAATTCACATTCGGTTGGAAAATTTATCTAAAAGAAAAAAATAGTAAAAGTTACAACTATACCATAGAATCCTTCTACTCTGGATCAATATTTTGGGACTTTTCACAAAAAGAATTGGAGGTGTGAATTATAGATTTGTGCATGCAAAATATAAGGATCTCTAGACCTTTTGTGTATTTAATGTAGCTTTGTGAGCAAATCTGGATCTTGCACAGCATGGTGTCTACGATGTTTTGTATGTCTGTCCTCACAGTTGGAGCTTTGTGCGTGCATTGAAGATATGTCTACATTTCCCTGTGAAGTGTACATTCTTCAAGATAGGAGTTATATAGGCAATAATGAGGGTTTCTTTGTGGTCATAACAAAGAATATCTTCTTTAATAAATAATGAGCTGTATGATTGAAACTTTGCCAGGCCTCACCCACAGGTGAACAACATCATGCCAAGAAAATCTGACAACTTAAATTATTAATTGGAAAAACCTTAGGACACGCTTGACAGCAGGCAGTTTTGGGTAAATCTTTCTTTTCTTGTGCACTGTTTCAGATTTCTGAACAAATTTAATCCCATCAATTATGAATATAAATTGAAAATGTTTCTATGTAATTTCTGAGATCAATATATAAGTAAACAATTAGCTTTTGAGACAAAAGTTGCCACTAGTTTAAAATCTCTCTGTTAAAAAGTGCTTTTGAGCAATGTAATTTTGATAAACCACTAAAGCTCCTGAGTAGTTTGGCATAGACTGGATCTGCGTTAAGATAAGATGAACCTTTATTCGTCCCACAGTGGGGAAATTTCTAGAATTTTGGATGTACATCCTACTCAAAAGGCAGTTATTGTACACCTATTTGCAATTTTAAAACATAGATTTACAATCAGACTGGTTTGAGCATCAGGAAAGAAGCGTCTGAACAGGAAAGAACTCTATAACTGTCCACAGAAAACATAAACAAACTATTAAAACAATGGCTATATAGATTTGACATCCACTGTACACCTGCTCACCTACACATTCATGCAGTAATTATATCAGGCATTACATTGAAATTGTGGAGAAACAAGGCCAAGAGCTTCAGTTAATGTTCTTTCAGAATATAGCAATAAGTCTGATCTCTGTGACTTTGACTGCATACATGTTAATACCTGAAAAGCTTTTTTGGGTATTTTAGTCTTTTTGAAAGCTGCTGCCATGATTTTCATGTCTCTAGAGTAAAAAGAAATGGGGTGAAAAACAAAAAACACCTTCTCTGAGTGGAGGCTGCAGCACCTTGTTGATGATATAGAGAGCAAGGGAATGTTCAGGTTGAGGGAGAAGATAGTAATTCTATAGGTTCTCAAATAAGCACTCTTTCCAATTGTGGTGACCAGAAAAGCATCTCAGAATTAAACCCTGAGGAGAAAAGTGCTCTCCCTCGCGGTTCGGGCCCCGCTCTTGCCGAGGCAAGGCAGCACCGGATGTCGTGGGGTTCCCAAGCGGATCTGACAGAGAGCATGGGAGCGTCCCTTTCTCCCACCTCACCTGCCAGGTCTAGCGCTCGCTCCCTGGGGAAAGCACGCCTTTCGCCGTTTTCTTCCCCCCGATGCGAGCAGCACTATGCTCCAAATTTCTTCCTCCCTTCCTTCCTCCAGGAAGCAGTCTCCCGCTCGGATTGAAACTGTCCTCACCACAGTCCAGAGAGTGAGAGAAGGTCAGTCACTCACTGTAAAGCAGTTCTAGAGGCTGCTGGGACTCATGGCAGCAGCGTCCAATGTGATTCCACTTGGCCTCCTACACATGAGACCCTCCCCCAGTGGAGGCTCAGAGACAGAGGGTTCTCCCGAAAGGGCAATCCACTCGGTACTATCAAGGTCTCGTGGCGAGGCCTTCAAGCTTTAAATATGTGGAAAGAACCTGTCTCAGGTCCCCGTCCTGGGAGCTCCTTGTCGTTGCGTAATGCTAACGACGGATGCATCCCTCACAGGATGGGGAGCGGTCATTAGTGGCGGCTCCGCCCAAGGTTGATGGAACAGTCTCCATCTTATGTGGCACATAAACTGCCTGGAGATGCTGGCCGTGTTTTTCCGGTTCTGAAACACTTGCTCCCAGACCTAAGTTATCACCATGTGCTGGTCTGTACGGACAGCACATCAGTGGTCTCTTACATTAACCACCAGGGTCTCTGATCTCGCCCCCTATACAGGCTGGCATGGCAGATCCTCCTGTGGTCCCGGGGAAGCTGCTCTCATTGAGCGCTGTCTACATCCCAGGGTACTTTAGACGCCCTTTCGAAGCAAGGGCCAAGACCTCGAGGTGGTGAAGCAGATATGGCAGAGGTTTTACAGAGCTCAGGTGGATCTGTTTGTGACTCAGGAGACATTGCACTGTCCCCACTGGTTCTCACCCACTCACCCAGCCCCCTTGGGGTTGGACGCCATGGTGCAGACATGGCCGAGGCTATGCCTGTATGCATTTCCCCCTATCATGCTGCTGCGTGGTGATAAAAAATTTATATGTTCTTTAAAAGTAAGTTTGTCTCTGATGAGCAAGCTGGTGGCGACTGTGGCAAGGAAAAACTCCCCGAGATGGAATAAGGAAGAAACCTTGAGAGGAACCAGACTCAAAAGGGGAACCCATCCTCAAACTGTAGTCCTGAGTCAATGTAGCAGACTGTTGACATTAACTACAGTCCAAATCCATCCTCAAAGCTCCCGTTCTTACTCCGGAATTCCATGGAACCACCCAAGGCGTTGATGAGAAACCGTCCCCAGCCGCACAGAGTGGCCTCCAATCGAAGAGAACACTGTCCAGAGGCAGGCCTGGACGAAGTGGGAAGATCCTCGACAGAGAGAGGGAGAGAGAAAAACAGAGAGAGAGAGAGAGAGAGAGAGAGAGAGAGAGAGAAGAGGGGTGACAGGAATTATATGGTTTATTATGTGTCCTTATTGATGTATGAAAATTAATGTCACTGTGCAGTTTGGACCCTCTGGGATCTCTGGGATAAGAGACGACCCACCACACCACCGTCAACAAACCTGAGTGAACGTGTGAGAGTGAGGGGACGACAGCATACAAATATCCCAGTTCACCAAACACTCTTTATCCATGATCCCTCTAGATCTGCTAAGCTAAGACTGGTCAGTGTGGCATGATCGTTCCCAAAGCGTTGTGATGCAGCTCAAGTTCCCTGAGGATACGAGCCACACTCCCTGCATCCCTGTCGCGCTTTCCTTCTCATTTTCAGAAGCTAGTGTCGGCTCTACAGCATGCGCATTTTGTAGCTTCCTGGTCGTGACGTCACCCCGCCAGTGACTTCGCACTTTGCGTTGGCCGGATTACACACCTGATTCAGAGCATGAGCAACGCGGAAGTGTTCCCAAAGCATTGTGACGCAGCGTCTCGTTTCCTCAGGTAACTTAGGTTACATACGTAACCTGGAGACGGTTTCACTCTTGTCAGCGAAGAACAACATATATTAAATAATATTTTATAATGTTTAATAAAAATAAAATAGAATAAAAATCTAATTAATGCAATACACTTTTTTATTATATTGAATAATTTGAGTAATGAATAAAATGTACAAATTACATTGATTAAATAAAATAAATGGAAACATTTAATTAAATAGTTTACATTTGTTAGACCCCATTTGGGTAATACAGATGTGCATGTAAATGTATGCATGTGTCTGTGTGGGTGATTGTGTGTTTTAAATGTAATATTTATTTTTCTAAATATATGATCTACATAAATGTTCTACTTATTTCAGCATACTTTAACAAATGTCTTCATTCCTTCCATCCTTCATTCATTGACTTCTTTCATATGAAGAATTGTCAGGATTTTTTTCCTTTTAAACACTAAAGACGCTAAAATGCTAAAGGATCAATAAAGATTTTTTAGCGTTTTAATGCATGCCCAAAACAAATCTTATTTCCAGTACGGTGTGAGTAGCGACAGAGACACTGCTTTAACTCTAGTTTCTCTTTTATACCCTTGGCATTGTTGTATATGTTTAATAATTATAATAAAATAATGCACTTAATGTAAACAAATTTATGGTCCACCACTTAATACATTCCTGAGGGTACTCAGTTTTTAACTATGTTCCGCACATTAAAAAGATTGCATCGAAAGCCCTGTACCGAAAGATTCCGCTACGAATACGTGTATTACACGCTTAAAACAGACTCATCCAAAGTGGACAGTTAATGACTGAATTAAGACCAGATAACCAGTTTTTTTGAGTCCATGTGCCCATGACTGGCTTTACAAAGTGTGGTCTTCTGCTGTTGAAGATCATTTATCATAAAGTGTGCATGAAATTATTATTTTTATTTTTTTTTTTCAATTATAAAATGTAATTATTTGAATGCAATATCCATCCTGGCAGCTTAAACAAACCTGTAACCCCTATTACAACAAGGTGTTTCCATCCACAGAACTCTTGTTAATTAATGTTTATGTTTTCTTTGTACCATTCTGTTTAAACTGTAGAGAATGTTAATGTGAAAACCCCTACAGATCAGCAGTTATATTTCTGAAATATTTTGATCAGCCCATCTGGTCCCAACATCAAAAAGGATCACAGAAAATATACTTTCCTCCATTTCAATGTGTAAAGTGAACAAGTCAGAAGATTTTGACCCGTACCATCATGATTTTTTTTGTGTGCTGGTTGGCTGATGCATTTTCTGCAAGAAAGGGCAGGTGTACAGGTGTTCCTAATAAAGTGGATGGCCAGTGTATTAGCGAATGGAGTCTTTTATCATATAATGCTAAATCATCCTTTCACTGCTTGGTTATTGATTTGTTATGTCTGGCTTGATGACAATCATTCACAATGAGAAACAAAAGATCCAGTGGGTGAAGATCAATCCAAGGTCAGCACAAGTGATTCTCTTGTTTTTCCCAGATCTTCTCTTCAGCATCTCTACCTCCTTTGACAAAAAAAAACCTTATCTTGCTGACAATTTTAAAGTCCCCAAAGAGAGAAAGGAGAGGCCTGTCATTGTCCAACGAGGTGACCTCATGACCTTTTCAATTTCGCTCCATGCTGCAAAGCCCAGACCAGATGGGCAGCTGCACGGCCCGGCACAAAGGTACCATTTGCTTTTCATTTCCTGCGTGATAAGACTGGAGAGAAAACATTGTATATTGTAATACTCTCTCACCTTTTTGACATCAGTAAAATTGAAGCCTTGGAGAAAGATCGATACAAATTAAAAGCAAATACAGAAACCTCTATAGAGTGCAAGTCGAGGTTTAGAAACCCACTGATGCCCCCCTGACTGCTTGGCTGAACATTGTTTGTATAAGTGGTGACCAAGGTAGAAGAGGAATTGAAAACCTTAAGGAAAGTAAAAGTTTGGCTGTTGATCTAAGTATTAGGGTCAAATCTGATGAGTGCAGTGCATACAGACTTGCCTTATGTTTCTTATGTTCTTATATGCATTTATTTTTACCCTAATATGGAGTTTCCAATATCACCCATAATGCATATGACAATGCTGATATATGATGACAATAATTAATTTTGAGACAATAGATACTTATATTGTTCATATAAATGGTAAAAGGTTAATAATTTTAATTATTGTATTAAATAATTATATTATTTATCCACAGTGATTTTCCAGCTGTCACAAATAGTGACAAGTAAATATGTTACAGTAATAGTTTCTGCAATGCTAGGGCTTGTACTGATTTGTATTAATATTCTCTAGCATAATTAAATAGAAAAAATGGCTCGTTAAAAAAGAAAAGGCATATAAAATCTTGTAATGCAAAGGCAAAATAAACAAAAACAGACCTAGGGCTAATAAAGACTGATACTATTCTATTATGACAGCACTTTATTAGTAGCCGCTTTATTAGCTGTGATGCTGGGTTTTGTCTAATCTGTCTACCAGGCATTTTAAATTAAGTGGTGCTCAATACAGGAACGAATATTTTGAGCAAAGATTAGACAATCCTAAGTCAGAGGCTGTGGAAAAGTATACTGTTTAGTGGCAATTATGATGATGAGCAGGGCAACACAACACAACACAGCACAGGTGGTTGGAATGGACCCAAACAAACCAATCATAATCCAGCAATCTGCATACAGAGATAAGTTAATTGTCAGGCAAATAAGAGTCTGCAGTAAGCTAATGTGCACTGACACCACTCTGTCCTCAACTACCAGATGAAAATGCATATCCATGTGATACACAAGAACATAAACAAATGTGTAAAAAAATAAAAATAAACTTAATATAAAGCTCGTTCTTTAAACATTTTCATTTAACATTTCCACCATTTTAGAGCCGAAAGTAATGATCCCACTCAGTACTTAATTTATCACATGTTTATTTGAGGTTTAGAATTCTAAATAAAATGCATAATAAAAGAATAGCAAAACCAAATGTAATGCATGGAGCAGGTCCATTTGAAAAGCAAGATTGCCTCATTGGGTGGTAAGGTCTTTACTAAAGAACTGACAAGCTTGCTATAAAAAACCCCAGTTTAAATGAGATTTTTTTTTTAAATAAACTGCTGGCTCACATCTTTAAAAGCCTCCACAGCAGCCAACATCCTGGACAGATACTGTCATGTTTGTAAATTAGTCCATGAATGCAAAAATGCATGGGAGTAATCCTCTAATCGTGTTCATTTTGGAGCACTGCAGGGCAGCCATGGCCTGCTGCTGCGGATTACTGGAGCTCATTAAACACGCAGAATTATTGAAATGGTCCACAGGCTTTTTGCTCCTATCCAAATTGAAGACAAAGGGGACTGAGAAATGAATGCTTTATCAGGCCGAGACAGCACTCACACACCGCAACTTCTGGACACTAGTGCTATCGACTGGTCTTTAGCCACAAGATTTAAAGGTTTATTGACTGACGCTGACCGAATCAGTGTGAACAGGCTTACCTGTGAACCAACCTTCAGATGTCATTTGTGTGGAACAGGCTCTCTGAAGTGTGTGCACTTGGGGCTGTATTTGAATTTGAGTTTTGAATGGCAAAATGACACACTTTGTTTGCAGACCGCCAATGTAAATGTAAACGTAAGCACTATTCAGGCAGTTTTTGGGTAAAGTTTGCCTAAACAGAGGTGTGTCTCAGTCATATGCTAGTCTCACCTTGAACAAAAGCCAATAGACAATATTGCCTTAAGTTAGAAGAATAAGCTTTTATTAAGCACACTTTGCTGTAACCACAATAGTTCATGTTGTAGGGATGTACTTACTTAAAATCACAATGGAATACAAATTGAGACCAATATTAATACATAAAAATGAAACATTCTGACTTTCATGAAAGGAGGCTTAGTTAAAGACATTGCTTATCTTAAAGAGAGAATATTTTAAGTTTAGACCAACTGGTTAAACACAGAGCTATTAGAGAAACAGATTAACACGAAACGCTTTGGGAATGCGCCGGAGTGTTCACGCTCTAAAATAATGTGTGTAATCAGTCAAAAATCAGGGTGACGTCACGGCCAGGAGTATAAAACGCATTTGAGTGTTTGTGTTGTCTGTCAAATTGTTTGTCAAAACAGAAAAGAAATGTATAGAAAAGAAAAGAAATAAATGATGAAAGCAAGCAAAAAAATGTAAGCACACAGCTTGTGTGTAGCTTGCTTGGGAGCGGAGCATGCGAAGTCGGTTCTCGAGGAAGCTGACTGTGATCACTGTGCACGAGGAGGGTGCTCTAGCTCCTTCCGGGTCTGGCCCCCCTATCGCCGAGCAGAGCACCATGCCAGCTCCTGGGGTTCGCAGCTGGACCTTGCAGTGGGTTTCGAGATGGACATGTCCCTATTTCCAACGTCACCTGCTCCATCCAGCGCTCGCTTGCAGGCTTCGGAAGCATGACTTTCAGCGGATTCTTCCCCCTGCGACGAGCGCATGCAGTGCTGCCTCTCTTCCTCGGGGGGGGGGGGGGGGGGGGGCGCTCTGTGATACGGAAGCTGAGGGGCTTATGAAAGTTGTAACGCGTGCCGTTGCCAAGTTTGATATAACTTGGCCGGCTCATGAGCAAAAAGTGCTTTTGTCTAGTAAATTTGATGAGCGCTTTCTGACACCCGTGTCACAACCTCCGCGTCGGGGTCTTCCCTTTATTCCCGACCTGCACAACGAGGTGTCCAGGTCATGGGTTAAGTAATTTTTGGCCCACCCCTTCACCCCCAGTTCTACTGTGTATTCCCAAATTATGGGGCGAAAAGAACATGGTTATGAGGCGATGCCGTGGGTTGAAGAGACACTTGCCACCTATCTCTCTCCTGGAATCGCCTCCTCCCTTAAGACCCCGACATTGCTCATGAAGCCCCTACACAAAACATAAGTGCTCGTGGGTAAAGCCTATGCTTCAGCAGGTAAAGCCGCTGCTTCCCTGCACACCATAGCGGTGTTGCAGGCATATCAGGCTGACCTGCTGCATGAGTTGGATGTGGGAGGTGCCCCGGGTAGCCATTTTGATGAGCTGGCTCTCAGAGCCACTAAAGAGACCGCTAGGGCAATTGGCTGGTCTATGGCTGCCCTGGTGTCCACAGAAAGGCACTCTGTCAAATATGTCTGATAGAGACAGGGGCATACTGCTGGATGCCCCACTAACCCCTTCTGTCCTGTTCGGGGACTCCGTATGCTCGGTGGTCGAAAGGTTTTAGGGGCGGCGCAGCCCCAAAAGGTGGGCGCAGCCCCAACCGCAACCCTTCACCTCCCACCTGGAGGTGCAGAAACGCAGCGTTGTGACTCGCTTTCCCCACATGAGGGATCCTTCACGGGGCTCGACATCGAAGCCTTGTGAGGTGAGAAATCTGAGGACTGTCATCTTCAACAGGAAGGCTTCCCCGAAAAGGTCCTGACACGGGACTTTCTGGGGATTCGGCCGTGAAGGTGCGCACCGCACCGCTTTTTCCGATGCCCGCCCTGTCCCAGCCATATTTCACCCCCGCCCGGAGCTGTGGAGGCTGTGGCCCCTGAGGGTGCACAGCTCCGAGGTTCTGGTCTCTCCGCTGAGGTGGTAGAGACAATTCTCCACTCCAGAGCTCCCTCCAGGAGGAGGTCATATGCCCTAAAAGTCTACGCGTCCGCTATTTTGGGAAATCTCTGGGCAGTGACCCGAATGTAACACATTTCCTCCATGCCACCCGGAGTCTGAGGCCCCCGGTACAGCCTAGAGTGCCTGGGTGAGACCTGGCTGTTGTTTTGGGTGCTCTGTCTGAGCCCCCATTTGAGCCTCTGTCCGAGGCATCTTGGAGGCACCTTTCAATCAAGACCATTTTGTTGGCCATCTGCTCTATCAAGAGAGTAGGGGACCTGCAGGCCCTTTTCGTGGCCCCCTCCTTTCTGGAGTTTTCCCCGGGTATGGCTAGTGCTTTCCTCCTCCAGGCACCAGACCAGGAGAAACTGATCCGGCTCTGTCCGGTGCGTGCACTCGACACCTATGTCCACAGGACGGATCCTTGAAGAAGGACTGATCAGCTGCTTGTCTGCTATGGCCCTCCCAAGAGAGGCCTCCCTGCTAATAAGCAGACTCTGAGCAGGTGGATTGTTGATGCTATCACATCATCTTATGGTCCTCTGGAGTTCCCCTCCAAGACATATGTAACGCTACGGGTTGGTCCACCCAGCTGACATTTGTGCGGTTCTATAACCTAGACCACAGTGCCACTCCTGGCCCCTCAGGGAAAATACTCTTTTATACTCTTGGTCGTGACATCACCATGCCGGTGATGGTCAGCGTAAAATTTTTGACTGATTACACACATTAGTTCAGATCGTGAACACTCAGGCGCGTTCCCAAAGCATTTCAACGCAGCGTCTCGTTCCCTCAGGGAACTAGGGTTACATACGTAACCTAGAGACGTTTTTCTACTATAACTTAGTTTTCTATAATTTTGACATTGATTTTTACTACTTTTACTAATTTAATATTATATTTTATTACCCAAGACACAATGAAAAATGCACTAATTGCTCTTTTAGTCCAGATTTTGAACCTGCACTCAGATTGAAATGTGATGATCTCAATGCTGCTGAAAATCCCCATCTTAAAAGCCATCAAAAAGATCTTAAACCATAGAAGTTGTGAACCACATACATTAATTTCTATTAATTTGTATAGAGAATCTGGAAAATCATCTGCATAACCACCTGCTGAATACAAGGAACCTTGTCATAATCTTATATAAAAGTCACAGACTTAATTCATCATACAGTTTCTAAAACCAGGAACTTTGTCATAATCTTAAATAAAAGTCACAGACTTAATTCATCATACAGTATCTAACTGTATTTAGATCAGCATAAACCAGTATTTCATCTAGCTCATCTGATTTTATACAATGTAATTTGCAATTAGAACAACACAGGTAAACACCCAGTAGAAAACATTGTGTATCGTTCTACAAAGTAATAGGTATTTTGTGCAGAGAGGGTACACTGAGACACCAGTAAAGGGCAGAGCTTGATTGAGCTGTGGAAGAGGAAAAGGCCAGGCTGGCTGAAAAGCGATCGCAGGTGGCAATTGTTCTCCTTTGGCCCCTTCAAATCACAGGCTCACTCAAGTTGAAGTTTTCGATAGACTTTACAGGAGGCCACAGAGTTTAATAATTTATAAGTGGTAAGACGTTTTCATGGTGGTAGAGATTGAATTTTTCATTTACTGTTTATCTGGTGCCCACAGCTGGGGGATAGTTTTTTTTTTTTACCCCATTCTTCGAAGGTGCATTGAGGTCCTTGTCAACACTCTTGGTCCACATTGGCTTTGACATTAAATTAAATAGGTTATTGACTGGCCAGTAGGTTGGAAATGAGGCTGCTAGAATTCACACTCACTGCCTTCCTGCCCTGACTAGCTCCGGGTCAACGCACCAGAAATCAAAGCATTAAGGATCCTGATTTTCTGCCACTGCCACTGTGCATACTTCCTATTTGTTTTTCATTTGTGTTGATGTTAATTCCATTGCTCCTGCTAAATGACAACTGACTGCAACAATGACAAAAGGATTCCCATAGCTCCACTCCTCTTTACACCTTCTTTGCTGATGTCCCTTGATTACCCTGGATGCTGTTGATTAAGAAGAGGGCAATTTCCTGTAACTGGTAACTAAAAAAATATTCTGTGTCAATTATCTGTGTAAAAGATCCATGATACTGGAAAACTAAGATGTTTTTCAACATAAGTGTACAATTACTTTTTATGAAGATGTAACACATTTCATATAGATGCCAGCAAGTCACAAGAAGACAATAATTTAGAAAAGCTGTTTCAATCATGAGGTCAGAAAACAACTTTATATTGTGTCACTTTATGTTATGTAACTATGCTTTCCAAAAATTAAACTGAAGAAGGGCCTTCAAAGTTTTTACATGCAAAAGTGTCTTTAAAAGCATCTTAAACTGCACACATTTGCAGTTAACAGTTTTTAGCATGCACATGAAAGCTAAAGATAAAAACAATAAATATAAATGAAAGAATTTTAAATAGTCTCAGAGTTGTGTTGCTTTCAACTATATTTGTGCGGCAGTTTGGGAAAACCCTGTAGAAGATTTCTGGAATTATTGGTGGTTTCCTGATTTGACTTCGGTTAAAGATGCATTAAGAGCATGCTCGGCAAGTGCAATTTCCCTACACAGTGACACTTTCATCAAGTTGCTGGATAGCTATAATAACAAATTGAACTTTGTAATCAACCACCAATGTCTACCCAGTGCACTTTTACAATTCAATCAACATAACAGTTTAATCAACCCACAGAAATAATCATTGCAGTAGTGATGAAGTGAACAGAGATCAGTCGAGTGAAGAGATGAAGGTGAGTCTCATTTAAAAATGTAGTTTGATTACAAAAGTAGAAGTAAGTTGGTTATCTTTCAGTGGAATTGGAAAAGAACATGCACAGCTTTTTCACTTTTAGGAACTAGGATTCAAATTGCTTTATATGAGATTCTAATAAGCCTCTCATTTTGAGAATGATTTATTAAAAAATTTACATTTTTAAATGATGAAAAAAAAAAAAAAAAGCTGATAGTTGCTTATTATTTTTGAACGCATTAGTGCTGGGAACCATTACTCAATGGCCAATGTATTAGGATAGTAATGTGTGGAATGCACATTGAATGTATTATCTATGCCTGTCTATTTGGTACAGCAAAATAGTGGCCACTATATGTAATTAAATGCCTCAGTAGATTATTTCACCTCCAGTATGGTATAGCCTACAGAGAGCAGAGTACCAAAACCCTTTTTAAGTTGTTCATAATTATATGGAAATAAAACCTTTTGTCTTTCCCAACTTCCTTACATAGATGGTCCATTACGTTTTCAACTGCAAGAGAAAAAAAAGCTTTTGATATCTGCATATATTAGCATTTCATTTGTGTATCCTAGCAGGCATGAGTGCAAAGAAAGCACTTGAATTTAAATGAGATGGATGAGTAACTTATGTAGTGGGAAAAGACATTTCTGAGTATTGTTCCTGCAGGCAGTTTTTATTGTTCTCATTTGAAAGTAGAAAAGCACTTATGCCTTTTCTTCTTTTTTTTTTTTTTACTTGGTAACATTCAGCATGGAAATCCAAAGCCATTCCAGTGATAGTGATAACTATTTAGGCTAGTGCTGACAGTAGGGTGATTGTATATCTACAGTGTTAAAGTCAATAAATGAGCAGGAGCTAATTGGTGAGTGTTGTTTGGGATTAAATAACATTGTTCGGGGTTCTAGGCTCTGCTCCTCAGGGTTTTCACCACTGACTGTCATTCTGAATCAAGTCTCCTGCCTGAGGATCGTTTCTGCCATGACCATGCTGACCTTTAGCACATAGCACTCCTGGAATGAGAGAGAAAACAACGCTGCAGAACATGACAAAATGACATTTGGCACATCCCTTTCTTTTTCCCCTCTTTTCTTTTTCATTGCTTTTTACTTTTGATAACCTTCAATCATAACATGTCTTTGCGATTATTTCCTGTGTTTTTTTATTTTAATTTTATTATTAAAATCAATTTATTGCATTAATTCTTACTCTGCAGTTTGTTGTTATACAACTGCAGGGCATCATTTTTTTCTTTTTTAGACAACTACATCAAGTGTAGTTAGCAGAATCATAAATGTCTACAGCATTACTGAAGCCAAACAATCCCAAACCATAATGCATCACGCTTCATCACGCTTCGTAGATGGGGTTTTGGTGGTACCTTTTACTCCTGAATGTCCTTCCATCACTTAAACCTCCAAAAACATAAGAATGCCAGGGTAGTGATCCATCAAGCTTAATATAAGTTCTTTTTTTATATATCATGGCCAAGTCCAAACTTGACATGATCAGAAATTAATTAATCCCCAAAACTGTTCATGCAAGAAAACCAAGAAATATTTGGAAGCAATTTTGTGTTAGTCAATACACTGATCAATGTGTTTAATAAAACATGAAATGTACATTGTCAATTATAATGGCTATGGCCACATGGGACAATGCATAGAATTGCTTTGATTTGGCTGCTGAAACCATTTTTAAATTGCATTTTGTGTTAAATAGAAAGTTACAGTGCTTTTGGTGGTGAAGCCACCATGGGTGGTAAGCCCAGCCATTACCTCAGGTTAAAAAACAAAACAAAACAAAGCCGACCTGTCAAAGCCAAAGGGGAAAAAAAAGGAAAAGGTGCCACTCCTGTTTTTCTGCAAAAGACATAAGTATATGCCTCGTGTTCTAAGTGCAATGTTGCTGCTTGTAAAAAAGCTGCTTGGGTTTATTCATCACAATCTTAAATGAATGAAAATTTATATATATATATATATATATATATATATATATATATATATATATATATATATATATATAAAAAATAAAAAGCTCATATTAAAGCAAATATGTACGTCTGAAAGCAAAACTACTTAAATGTAGAGCAGTGCATATGAAGTTTCAAAATAACAAGCAGCACACTTAAAAAAAAAAAAATAAATACTGTGACTTAACACTATAAATTGCCTGAATAGCCCTAAATGTGTTTGTGGACTATTTTCCAAAACAGTCTTCTCAACAGACCTGCATGCGAGGAGAGTGCATGTTCAATGATGTGTGTCATTGAGCAGACAGCCTACCCCCATCAGCATACACACATTCTGGAGAAGTAGCCGCTCCACACTTGTGTTGGCAATCAAGTGAAGCACCTTGATGAGTGACAGGTTGCTGCCTTGATTGAGAGGCATCCTAACAGGAAGTGAAATCAGAGGTGGAGCGATACAAAGAGCAAAGGCATATGTCACCAAGAATGATGCATAAGGAAACTGACACACACAGTTCTGCTCAAATCACTAATGATAACTGTCCTTGTTCGTGTGATTAGCATGCTTCGCTTGTGTAACTAATGTGACTGTTTCATGAAACATGTTGTGTGCACAATGATAACCACTCTATTACATATGCAAGCAAAATGAGAGTCCAGAGTCCATCATCGGTTTAGAAAAAAGTATACTACTCAAATTACTATTTGTTACCATTTTTAATGAATTAATAAATCAAATTCAAATGAATTCAATTGAATATTTCATAATAAATATTTTTTAAATTGCCATAATAATTGTCTTTTATAGATTAGATGTTTTTAGTATCAATGCACAGTGTGGAAAATAATACAAATAAAAAAGGAAACTTTATAAATGCCAGACTTTGAGGTTGTAAATACAATAAATAAATCATGTCAGAACTTTTGTCTACCTTAATTAAAGGCAACCATACATTTTACAAAAAAATGTTACATCAAACTGGTTGCATAAGTGTGCACACCACAAAACTAATACTTTGTTGAACCACCATTTGATTTTATTACACCATTCAGTCTTATGAGGAAAAGTCTATCTGCATGACACATCTTGACCTTGCAATATTTTCCAACTTTTTCTTGCAAAAACATTCAATATCTATCAAACTGTTAGGGCATCTTCTGTGCATAGCCCACTTCGGGTCATTTCACAGATTTCAAGTTTGATTCAGGTCTAGGTTCAGGGTGGGTCATCTCAAAAACATATTCTTGGTTAAACTATTATTGGCTGATAAGGATGTATGCTTTGGGTAAATCTTTTAAATACATTTTGACTGGTATTTGTAGCCAAATCATGATTCCCTACACAAGAAAATCCACAGTTCTGACTGATGCAAAGCAGCCCTAAAGATTGATGCTGCCACCACCATTTTGCACTGTGAGGATGGTGTTCTTCTACTGTATATATACATTTTTTTGCATGAAAATATTTTATTTAATTTTGGAATTGTTATATTGTAGGATTTTATCTAATCAGACAGTAACATATTTTGTCACATGGTGTGGGGTGGTTTAGTGGAGCTTATTGTGTTGTATGTTTTCGTGAGAATGCATCTAACCAACGTACCCCATATCCCAGACAAGTGAAGAATAAGAGAGATTGTTGTCACAAGTAGAGAGTAATCAGAACTTGTCAGATACCATGTAAGTTTATAAACTTTTTTGTGAACCCTGGCTTCAGCAGTCAGATGAAACCAACAAAAATCCTACAGAGAAAGCTGAAATTAATTTGTGGTTAATCAGAATAAATTTATTGATGACAAAATGCATGTTGCATTCTTAACACAGCCATGTATACTATATAAGTATGCAATTTTTTCTTTCCCTATAAGGTTTCTCAATGTTTTTCACTGCATTTTTGCATGTTGTAATTTCACATTGTATCTGCAAACTGCTGGTCCAGACATATTTTAGATACAGCATTTCAATATACGTATTTCTCAGATAAGAAATTAGGCTTAGATTAGCCACTACAATTACGGTTTCTTGCAAATTGATAATGTTCATCACTGGAATGCTCCACCCATAAAAATATGTGCCACCGTATTAAATGAAAACTAATGTGAGCTAATTAGCTCACTTTCATTTGCATGATTCTGCTAGCTTTCACTGATTATCTGGAGTGTTAGCAGTGGGACAATGATTTCTCTATCCTTACATGATGCCTCACTTTAACATTCATGCACCTGTCACTAAAGCATATTTCACATTTTAATTAAACTTTATCTCTGTTGTTAAATTGCATAATTATCTGTTTAAATTTCCATGGAAAATGAGACTGTAACAGAAGATTTTCATGGCATAAACCAAGGCATTACTTTTAATGTGATATTTATAGATGAAATCTGCAATATGCATTATGCAATATTTAGTAAAGCAGTGATTTTTTATTTTTTTGCAGAACTGTATGGTGTAAATGATAGTTGGTGCATCGTAACTTACTGAGTGGTTAACAATAAGAAAAATACTAAGAATGGAAAAAAAAATGAAAAGAGGTTTCCAAGAAGCATAACTGAAGCATGCAAAGCTTAATTGTGTACAATAGTGTGTATGTCCAACAAAGCTGCCTTGTAACAAGATTTCTGTCTTTATCTCTTTTCTCTCTCCCCCTCTCATTTTCTCTTTATATCTTTCCCACAAACACACACACACACACACACACACACACACACACACACACACACACA
>JAAIIK010021562.1:0-24128 GCA_014706435.1 Silurus glanis
CACACACACACACACACACACACACACACACACACACACACACAGTTTGTTTTAGGCAAACATCCTCCACCCGCCATGGATGCTAAGTGCTTCTGTAGCTCATCTATTTGTAACGAATATCAAGTTATAACTATGAAAAAAAAAAAAATATGAACTTTTACAGCCTTAAATGCACTTTGCCTACACAGCTGATTATCAGAAACCTTATCCAAAATCTTGTCTGGGACGTTTACAGGTTAGGCTGAGTTATACCCACTTGTACACTTAAAGAAAACATGTAAGAAGTTATTCTAATTGAGCCACTTTATCATACCATCATAGTCAGAGTTTGTTGGGAGATGTTCCTGTTCTCATTTACAGGAGTCATTGGTACACATAAATGGTTTAAAGTTTGAATGTTATAAATTCCACTGTGGCATAATGTATCAATACTGTGGCTCTCACTGTCACTAGGTTTCCCTTTCAGGAACTCGAGCTGCATCGAAATGCTTTGGGAACGCGCCTGAGTGTTCATGCTCTGAATAACGTGTGTAATCAGTCAAAAATTGGACGCTGGCCGTCACCGATGAAGTGACGTCACGACCAGGAGTATAAAACGCATATGAGAGAAGTCAGCGGCAGCTTCTGTGTTTTCACAAAGCGCTCTGTGTGTTTGTGTGACATTGTTTGTCATATTGCTCGGTCTAGCGCTCGCTCGCAGGATTCGGAAGCACGCCTTTCGGCGGATTCTTCCCCCTGCCGCGAGCGCATGCGGCTCCGCCTTTCTTCCTCCGAGGAGGGGGGGGCCGCGCGCTGAGATACGGAAGCCAAGGAGCTTTCGGAGGTTGTAACGCGTGCCGTTGCCAAGCTCGATATAACTTGGCCGGCTCATGAGCAGGAAGTGCTTTCATCTAGTAAATTAGATGAGCGCTTTCTGACACCCGTGTCACAACCTCCGCGTAGGGGTCTTCCATTTTTTCCCAATCTACACACCGAGGTGTCTAGGTCGTGGGTTAAACCTTACTCGGCCCGCCCCTTCACCTCCACTTCTACTGTGTATTCCCACATTTTTGGCCGGAAAGAAAATGGTTATAAGATAAACCTTTATTCGTCCCACAGTGGGGAAATTTCTGAAATTTCCTCAAATTTATGAGGCTATGCCTCAGGTTGAAGAGACACTTGCCACCTATCTCTCTGCCGGAGTCGTCTCTTCCCTTAAGACCCCGACATTACCCACAAAGCCCCTACGCAGCACTTCTGCGCTCGTGGGTAAAGCCTATGCTTCAGCAGGTCAAGCTGCTGCTTCCCTGCACACCATGGCGGTGTTGCAGGCATATCAGGCTGACCTGCTGCGTGAATTGGATATGGGGGGTGCCGTGGACGGCCATTTTGATGAGCTGTGCCGTACGGCGGATCTGGCTCTCGGAGCCACTAAGGAGACCGCTAGGGCCATTGGCCAGTCTATGGCTGCCCTGGTGTCTACAGAAAGGCACCTGTGGCTCACATTGTCAGACATGTCTGATAGGGACAGGGCTGTATTGCTGGACGCTCCACTAACTCCTTCTGGCCTTATCGGCGATTCCGTACATTCGGTGGTTGAGAGGTTTCAGGAAAATAAGAAACAGGCGGCGGCATTCCAGCGTTACCTCCCACGCCGCTCACAGGGGGCTGCTCGGCGGGCTCAGCCCCAGCCGCAGCCCTCCGTCTCCCATCGGGAGGTTCAGAAACGCAGTGTCGCGACTCGCTCTCCCCCTGTGAGGAATCCTGCGCGGCGCTCGGCGTTGAAGCCTCGTGAGGTGACAGATCTGAGGACTGTCATCTCCAACAGGAAGGCTTCGGTGAAAAGATCCTGACACGGAACTTTCTGGGGATCTGGCTGTGGAGGGGCGTGTCACACCGCTTTTTCCAGTGCCCGCCCTGTCCCGGCCACCTCAGGGACCTGGTCCGTTAACCCTGCCACCCTCGGTGCTTCAGGGCACGGCCAGCTCCAGCGAGCTCTCTCCTTGGTCTCCACCCGGCATCGCTGTGGTCCAGGAGATCTCGCCTCCCCTAAAACCATCTCAAGGTGCTGCCTGGGCTCTGGGCGTTCCGGAGGTCAGTCTCGAGAGGCTGATACCCCTGAGGCATTTTCTGGGAGCTTGGGAAGCTCTCCCAGATGTGTCTCGGTGGGTCCTGCGTACTGTAGAGCGAGGTTACTCGATTCAGTTCGGGTCTCCTCCACCCCATTTCACGGGGTTCTTCCCACTCTGGTGGGATGACAGCAGGCTCTGGTCATGGAACAGGTAGTAGACACTCTCCTGAGGAAGGGGGCCATCGAGGTGGTCCCTCCATCAGAACAAGAGTCCGGGTTCTACAGCCGGTACTTCATAGTTCCCAAGAAGGACGGTGGGTTGCGTCCTATTTTAGATCTACGTCAGCTGAACCGCTCTCTCATGCGACTCAGGTTCAAGATGCTGACCCTCAAGCAGGTCATGCTTCAAATCAGATCCGAGGACTGGTTTGTCACGGTAGATCTAAGAGACACATACTTTCTTGTGTCCGTCCTACCTTCTCACAGGATGTTCCTGAGGTTCGCTTTCGGGGCCGAAGCTTACCAATTTCGGGTTCTTCCATTTGGCCTTGGCCTTGGCCTTGCCCTTCCACCCCATACCTTCAACTACATCGATGATTGGTTGATCCTAGCTCAGTCAGAGCAGCTGGCGGTCCGGCATTGAGATGTCGTTCTCGCCCACATGAAGGCTTTGGGGTTTCGGCTGAATGCCGGGAAGAGTGTGCTTTCTCCTTTACAGAGAACCACCATCTTGGTGTCATATGGGATTCGACTACTTTGCGTGTGCAGCTTTCTCCTGCCCGCATTGTGCCCATCCTTGCGGCCATCGGGAAGGTCAGAGAAGGGCAGCCTCTCACTGTCAAGCAGTTCCACAAACTGCTAGGGCTTATGGCAGCTGCGTCCAGTGTGATTCCACTTGGCCTGCTGTACATGAGGCCATTTCAGTGGTGGCTCAGGACCCGCGGGTTCATCAATTGCCTAGAGATGCTGGCCGTGCTTCTAGCTCTGAAGCATTTCCTCTCAGACCTCAGAAGTCACCACGTGTTGGTCCGTACGGACAACACTTCGGTGGTCTCTTACATCAACCATCAAGGAGGTCTGCACTCGCGCCCCCTGTGCAGGCTAGCGCACCAGGTCCTCCTTTGGGCCCAGGGGAAACTCCTCTCTGTGAGGGCGGTTTACATCCCAGGCCGGTTGAACGAGGCAGCAGACGCCCTGTCGAGGCAGGGGTTGAGGCCCGGGGAATGGCGGCTCCACCCCGATGTGGTGGAGCAGGTTTGGGAGAAATTCGGAAGAGCCCAGGTGGATCTGTTCGCGTCTCGAGAGACGTCGCACTGTCCCCTCTGGCACTCCCTTACGCCTCCAGCCCCTTCTGGAGAGAGTTCGCCGGGATGGAGTCAGTCTCCTCCTGGTAGCTCCAAGGTGGCCGTGCAAACCATGGTTCGCAGACATGGTGGCTCTCCTTGAGCACACTCCGTGGGAGATTCCTCTGAGGAGGGACCTCCTTTCTCAGCTAGGGGGTGGCGTATTTCAACCCCGCCCAGAGCTGTGGAGGCTGTGGCTGTGGCCCCTGAGGGGGCACGGCTCCGAGGTTCTGGTCTCTCCACCGAGGTGGTAAAGACCATTCTCCATTCCAGCACACCCTCCACTAGGAGGTCGTATGCCGCCAGGTGGCGTCTGTTCTGCTCGTGGTGTAAGCACCACCAGCTGGATCCAGTCCACTGCCCAGTTGGTTCAGTGCTGGATTTTCTCCAGGGACAGTTCGCCAAGGGGTTGGCTCCGTCCACCCTAAAAGTCTACGTGTCTGCCATTTCAGCCAATCATGCCCCTGTGGCCGGGCAATCTCTGGGCAAAGACCCCTTTGTAACGCGTTTTCTCCGCGGCACCTGGAGGCTGAGGCCCCCGGAACGGCCTAGAGTGCCTGGGTGGGACCTGGCCGTCGTTTTGGGGGCCCTTTCTGAGCCCCCCTTCGAGCCTCTAGCCGAGGCATCTTGGAGGCACCTTTCTATCGAAACCGCATTCTTGTTGGCCATCTGCTCTATAAAAAGAGTAGGGGACCTGCAGGTCTTGTCTGTGGCCCCCTTCTTCCTGGAGTTTACCCCAGGTATGGCTGGTGCCCTCCTTTACCCCCGTACGGGTTACATCCCCAAGGTGCCCTCGGTCGTCCCACGGCCCGTTAGACTACAAGCATTCTATCCTCCTCCATTCCAGGCCCCAGACCAGGAGAAGCTCAACCGGCTCTGCCCGGTGCGTGCTCTGGACACTTACGTCCGCAGGACGGGTCCTTGGAGAAGGTCCCATCAGCTGTTCGTCTGCTACGGCCCTCCCAAGAGAGGCCTGCCTGCTAATAAGCAGACTCTGAGCAGGTGGATCGTTGACACCATCACGTCATCTTATGAGTCCTCTGGTCTCCCCGCTCCCTTCGGGGTCAGAGCTCACTCCACCCGGAGTGTGGCTGCCTCTAAGTCTTGGTCCTCTGGAGTTCCCCTTCAGGACATATGTGACGCTGCGGGTTGGTCCGCCCCACTGACCTTTGTGCGGTTCTATAACCTGGATCGCAGTGCCACTCCTGGCCCCTCGGTCCTCCTCTAGCTGTGGTCACATACACACTGGGCAGGGTCTGGTCAGTCTGGCGTGATTGGACACTCGTTTCCAAAGCATTTTGACGCAGCTCGAGTTCCTGAAAGGGAACGTCTCTAGGTTACGTATGTAACCCTAGTTCCCTGAGGGAACGAGACACTGCGTCTCTGTGCCACACCTCCGGCGTCCCTGCAGCGCTTCCTTCTCCCTTACAGAAGCTGCCGCTGGCTTCTGTCATATGCGTTTTATACTCCTGGTTGTGACATCACCTCATCGGTGACGGCCAGCGTCCAATTTTTGACTGATTACACACGTTATTCAGAGCATGAACACTCAGGCGCATTCCCAAAGCTAGTTCCCTCAGGGAACTAGGGTTACATATGTAACCTAGAGACGTTTACCTCTAAAACCCCAATTTCCCTCTATTTTCCATTATTTAAAAAGTTAGAAAATAACAACTGGTGTTACCACTTTTTGCCTTTTCTAAATTTCACCACCATGTTTTCTTATAAGGAAAGCCAACAAATGCTGTTTGACAGCATTGTAAGAAAGAGGTCCTTCATGATATCAACTCCTGGACTTTACCAAGCATAATCAGAACTAGGATTGTCACATAAAACAAAAATAAAACTGTTTTTTGTTCATGCTTACCACTGGATATATGGCAAAAAAAGTAATTAAAAACTAATTCATTCATCTTAATTTCTGTACTATATAGTCATGGATCTGGTGGTTCAGGAACTATATCAAAGATTGATGGTGTCAAAAATTCATCTCATGAACAAAGTTAATATGACCAAAGATAAAGCTTTTAAATATTGTATGAACTATGCTTCCAAGTCAACACAAAAATAGAACACATGAATGTTTTTCAATTACCATTTCAGTCTCCTATAGATCTAATTAACGTAATCAACTCAATGGCAGTTAATTTTCTTACATACTGGTCATAGACAATTTTACTCCAATGTTATATAAAACCCAGTTCCTGTTTTCAAAAGTCCAACTATTAATATTTAGTAAATTTAAGCTACTTTCAATTAAATTATTCCAGTGCACATAAAGTAGACATCTTTTTCTTCTTCTTCTTCTTCTTCTTCTTCTTCTTATTATTATTATTATTATTAGTAGTAGTAGTAGCAGTAGTAGTATTAGTAGAAAGTTTTTTGCATCTTAATTCACTGATATAAATATATAATAAATTAATTTTAGCACAAAACTTGCAGCCACACATTTTATAATTAACCAAGCACTCAGAAAATTGCTAGAGGAGTCATTCTGAATACGGTTTCTGAGCACCTGCATCTTGTTAATGCACAGAATTCATTAGAAATGCAGATGACAAGATTAGTATAGCTCTTCTGAATAAATTAATTAAATACTTTCCATTCTGTATCAATCTATGCTTAATATGTTCCCATCTAGTCTCGCTTTCCATTTCAGTTTTCTTTTTGCTAGCTTGGCAGTAGAGGAGGTGAGACTGTAAGTTTTGCAAATGAAACACCTGCTCTCATCAAGTGAATACATAATGAATGACTGTAAAAAAAAAAATCAGCCAGGTACAGTCGAGTTGCCCTGGAGATTAACATGGTAATACATGTGTGCTTCCAATTGCAACATTAAGCATCTAAATAGCATCTAAATATGTTTCACAGTGATAGTGTGATAATGAATGTGCTGTGTAATATAAACATACACACAAACACGTGTCCAATTTCAACTGCAAGTTTGCTTATTAAGAAATACAGGGAACTGTTCTGTCTTTCCCTATTGAACACCTTATACAAATGAGTAAACATTGAGTCTGGTGGTAAAGTAGCAATAAAGCAATATTCAAAAGATAATCTGACTAGGACCAGACATCAGACTGCACCCCTCCTCACCGGAGCACTCCAATTGCTAATGTTGCTGCTCAATCAGTGGAAACTGATTACCCACTAACTGCATCTGACATCCCATAATTACTGTTAGCCCTATTAAGAGAATCCAGACTCAGATCTGTAATGGAGGCTGCAGGGACTGCTCCCACTGTGCAGGGGTCTGCATCAAGCTGGATAAGTAGGGGGCTTCAGAGGATCTCTGCTTTAATTGCAGGACACATCAGTCAAGTCTATTTTTGGTTGGCTGAGGTGTCACCAGTTAATTTATACCTTAAGTACGGTGGCTTTTTTTAGAAATTGTCTGCTTTTAAAGTGGAAGGGAATTGTTAATCATGTCTAGGCAATAAAGTGGCACTGAACCAGCTCCACTATGGACCAAAGACATTTCCCTGAATAGAAATAGGTGCAAATGTTCTGCAGGGACTTAAAGTTCTGCACAGACCATGTAATAGAATTTTCTTCCAAAAGCATTAATGGCATATGTGTTGCAACAAAAACAAATTAGTAGCCAATTTGAATGCTTTTGTCACTTTCTTTTACAATATATACAGAAATAGATATTATATAGCAACCTTGATAATGAAAAGCAAATAGAAAAAGCACATTGTACAGTACATAGTGTATTTATTACTTAATGTTAATTATCAATATACCACAGCACTAATAAATAGCAGCTCTGACAGTACCCTGGTACAGGTTTATATTAATACTATATAAAAAGTATAGTCTATCTAGGTCAGGTCTATATAAAAAATCACACATTAGAACAAGCACATTTATATAAACCTGTACCCTGGCCATTTTTATTTAGAGTAGCAGGGAAAAGGTGTTTGCTTTATCAGATTGAGATGACAATGACAATGACAATGGCATAATCATCCATGGCTAGAAGTGAAGAATGTAGGTAAAACTGACTGTGTTCTCGGGGTGGGATAGATCTTCTCTTTTCTCTAAGTGTGTTATGCTGCCATATGACACATCAGTTAAAAGAAAGATGTGGTTGGCTAGCTTCTCAGAGGAAGCACATATTAGCCTATCTGCTTAGTAGCTGGTTGGTGGATGGGAATTGGCATGTGACCAAATAAATGAGAAAAAACCCATCTACAACATAAACAGTATGAATGTTCATGTTCTCAAGATTTTTGTAAGATGTTTATTTGGCATTTTTGGAAGGAGTCTCCAGTGTCAGCTCCTTGTAGTTATAAGTGTTAAGGTTTACCAGCAAGGGGAAGGCTAAAGACAGAAAACAGGATGGAGGATATTGCTTTGTAATTTGCATACTTTGTCTAAGTAGCATCAAGGAGAAGAACGGAAGGACTTGAGGGACTGAATGGTCAAAAGAAGGTTATCACAAGAAGTCACTTGTTTTGTGGACATTCCACAACATTAAATGTACAGTAACTATAAAGCACACTATGTCTTATCATTTATTCATTTTGAAACATATACCAAAGCCTAGTAATCTGTCTCTACTTAAATAAAAAGGCACAAGCATTGGTGTACATCAAAGACAAAACTCCAAATGAGCTTTTTTCCCTACTGGCATATTTTTCTTATTTGCTCTGGTTGACATGTGTTACTTCTGTGATTTATTGCATAGAATAAAAAGGCAAGCAGAGGGCATTTTGCTGTGGTGTTGCAGCTAAAAAAGGAGGCTTCTTTGCTCAGCATGCAGACAGTAGCTAATTTATCTGTCATGACGGAGGCATATGCTGCAATTAGAGTCATTTTCTGTCACACATATTGTTCCAGGTGGCTGTGAGTAGTCCCCATGGCTTGTATGGGGACTGATCCTAGACAATGGCCCACACATTTAGATCATTATAGCTTCATTTAGAGGGGAAAAATGAGAGTAAAACTCTCATGTAGGTTGACAGGAGAAAAAACAGGGTAAACCATTTGTCTTTTTGTCCCATGGCAGTATAAATCTTTTAAAGATTGACTCATTTTAAGGCAACAAATTATTAATTGCATGTCTTATAAGTGTAGATGAAATGAAAGTGTGGGGAAAACCATTTTAATAGCATTAATCGCTGCCATTTAACACACAAGAACAAAGAGCCAAGAATCTAGGCAGAATAAAAAAGAAACCTCTTAGTGAGTTTTCATTTGAGTGTTTTATTTTCTTTTTCACATCATGTCATCGGTATACTTTCTTTGCTCTCTTCTTTATTTACTCTCCCGTTTTATGTCTATTATAATATTTTAAGCAACTGGCGTACCTTATTTCTTGTGCACATAAACAATGGCAATCCGCTTGATCCATAATGAGCTTTTTGATTAGGAACGAGAGTCTATTCAAGGACTGGAAAATACTTGATCCGACACATGCAATTTCTCGCATGCTTTACTGACACAGCTTGCTGCCCATGAGAAGGAATAAAAAAATAAATGGCACCCGATGTTGGTTTTGGTTTCTAATACAGGAAGCTTGATAGTAGGTTGTATTATGGGACGAACCACCCATAAATCTGTGCTTATAGTTATTCTGAATAAAATGGTGTCATTGGAGCTGTTTTCTGATGATACGCTTTCATTACTGGACCCAAAAGAGGCACTCACAACGGAACTGAGGGAGTTGCCTGGACAGACTGCAAAGAGACATCCAGTATGCTGAATTGCCTATAATTTGATATTGCTGGATGGATTTATATAATCACTAAAATATCATACAATGTGAGAATTCAAAACACGTTTTCATCTTTCTTGTACTGTATTTTCAAGCCTTGCTTTTTCTCCTGCTTCTCATACCACTTTTATGCCATTTATACATACTTTATACATACTCTCTTTATTTATATTTAATCTATACTGTACATACTTTCTCCGTCTCCCTATATCTCTTTCCATATATGTCTCTCTCCTTGTCTGCCCACTCTTTTAGCAGTACGCTCATTATTTTCATCTTGCTTCATTACAGGGTAAAGATGGGCTGTCATCAGCACCGATTAGAACGTTTTTTAGTTATTTATTGTGTGTGTGTGTGTGTGTGTGTGTGTGTGTGTGTGTGTGTGTGTGTGAGCATGCATGCATGCGAACATAAATTAATTGGTGCAATATTCTGTTTATTTAATAGATTTTAGTTTAAGTAAGCATGATTAGAAACGAATACTCGAATCAATAAGAGCATGATAGTGAAAGTAATGACACTCACCAAGTACAAGCCATGTTTCATAACACTAGAGACAATTATCACAGCCTTCCCAAAGGTTATATTTTTAATTAATATTTTATAAAAAAAAATGTCCTTCAGGAATGACAGCTGCACCATTGAGGAACCGAGCAACTACGCTATCGAAGAACACAATAAGGAACCATTAGTGGTTCTTCAATGGACAAATAAAAGTAAAGTATATATATATATATATATATATATATATATATATATATATATATATATATATATATATATATATATACCCGACTGGCTGATTGCAAAATGGAATTGATGATGGTCAGTGTCAAATAAAGTTAAGCCAAAATTAAAGGAAAAGATTTCAAATTTTTTACTGAATATTTAACGTTAGAAAATAAAGATGTTTGTGATTTTAAAGCAATAAAAAAGTAATTTTAACTCAAAGTCCTGTGTTTGATATTTAGTAACTGACTGCATTCAATAAACAGAGAACTGTGTAAACAGGATATCTGTATGGATGGAATAAAGCTGCTGGAAAACGAGCCAATAAAGTTTTTATTAATGCCAGACAAAGCCAAGGAATACAGCACATATGCAGTGTGGTTGTCTCGCAATTGTTCACTTTTGCAGCTTCACACCATGCAGGGTCACAAATTGAAAGTTCACCAAGGTGAAGTCCACAGGCTTTAAAACATCACTTAGGACAAATCCAAACCTTTTCTTTTTTTTCACAGTTTCTACCTACATTCTACCCCACACATGATTTCCCATTTTAGCCTCACTCCAAACTGACAATTTTTGTAACACTATTGTTTCTACATTCTTTTTATACAAGAAGATCAATAACCATGAGTCATTGTGAGATATTATTGCAATACAATACATTGACATACACTGAAATAAAAGGTGCAGGTGTAAATGTAATAAAAAATTATTTAATAAAGTGAATTTATTCATAATGGAGAATCTTAGGCCTGAATGAAAATAAATCAATATTACTTTTATCACCTACTATAAAAATAAAAGTAAAAAAATTCAAGACAATATGGTAAACCGTTCCTTTAAAGCTTTTAACAGTACTGTGAACTTCTGCAATTTAGCATACTTTTGTATTTGGCTATAGTATATAATATCATTTATAGAATAATATCCACATAAAATAGCAAGTGGTTATTATGAAAGCATGTTTATTTAAGAAGATGAAAAGCAACCCTTAGCTAAATGAAATAGGTGGGGCATAAACAAGGTGAAGAGTACCGATTACAGTGTCTTTTGTACTTTTTTTTATATTGGATCTTACAAGGACATTAGTTGGACTATAGTGTAATCTAGTGCTATTATTTTCTCACTGTCCAACTGAAAATAGCTTTTACTTTAACATTGATATTCTTCTTCTTCTTATTATTATTATTCTTATTCTGTTTCTTCTTCTTCTTCTTCTTCTTCTTCTTCTTATTATTATTATTATTATTATTATTATTATATGTTTTATCATCCAAATTATCTTGTTTCAGTCTGATGTAGTATTTGCAGTCACACACTCCTAAGATATTTTTTTAAGCTTTGTCAATATGTTAAAGATACCTTTTTAACCTTGCCATACTGGCCTTCAGTTCAGCAAGAGTGATAATGGCACAACATATTTGTTTGGCCAAAAGTGGTTGTGCGTTATGTGTCTGTCAGCCTTTATTACAATAATCATGTTCTTGACTCCTTGTCCTCGTGCCAGCCATGGGAATTGGGAAAAGAGAGAGGGAGAGAGAAAGAGAAAGAGAAAGACTGTCAGACATGGGGCTGCTGGGTTCACATGCTATTATGCACTCCATTGCTTTATGTTAAGTGAACTGCTCAAAAATACTGATTACATGGTTTCAGGATGTAGCTATGTCTTTGAAGCCCATCTCTCCTCACAGTCCAATGGTTTGAATGATCCTTGAGCACTCCAGCCAGACAAAAGAAGAAAAGAAGCTTCTATTTTTATTTTAATATATTGGTTAGCTGCTCTATACTGACGTTTTCAGTTTATCCTAGTATATGAATTATATGTCTCTTGTAGGCAAGCTAAGAGTTTTCCAGATGAAATATACGTGGGAGCATTTTAAGAGCAGGTAATTAATTGGTGCTTGACACTGGCTTCTGGCATTTAGCCACTTGAAACTGCTTTATGTCTCCCACCAGTTGTGGCTAGGAATATGACCTTGTTCTGATGAAGGTCAAGTACTCTCCTCCCCCTCTTCAGTGAAGGCAGGCATGTACTATTAGCCAGGGTTCTAGCCTTTCTAAGCTAAATTAGAGGAACACTCTCATTGGTATTTGTGAGTTTTATTCAAAGCAATGGTCTGGCAATGTGCTCACATACAGGTGAGGCCAAATTTCATACTCTCCGGGTAAAGATATTCTGTTAAAAATTTTCACAACTCGACACATACACTCATGCCTTTTAGCATGTCAAGTACAGCATCTATTTAAGGGTCTACCTTTGAAACTGTGTTGTGGGGTCTTTTGATAGATTCTTGATAGAGTCTCTCAGATAATAGATGCATCAGACCAAGATGGTGGCGCGTGCACAACGCGAGGCCCAGCGTCTCTCCAGATTTTGCGATTTATTAGCAATTTCTCCACCAACTGCAAGTTTATTCATTCAGAACAGGCTTGCACACATCTCACACAGCCGACAAGCATTATTAGCACAACTACAGGTACGGGCTTTCAATGGACTTTGAACTACCTTGGGAAATCGCCAGAACACCAGGGACCGCTGATCCAGCTCGGCCGACAGCGAGATCACAGCGCCGGTGCCGAGACCGTAAACAAAGGGGGAAGTGAGGCGGCATCAGGGCTAGGCTAAGGCTAAACCCGCATCAACCATCGATTCCAAGCATCTTCCTTGCCAACGTACGGTCTCTTGCAAACAAAATGGATGAACTGCTGCTCTGGATAACATCACACAAGCGCATTAAGGAATGTAATGTCATGACTTTTACGGAAACATGGCTCAACAACAACATTCCCAGCAGCACCATTGAGCACGGGGGTCGCAGTGTTTTTCGGGCAGACAGGACGGCAGAGGACTCTGGTAAGCGCAGAGGTGGTGGTCTGTGCATTTATGTTAACAAATCATGGTGCATGGACTCTACTGTTACTAAAAGTCATTGCTCTTGTTATTTAGAGAATTTGATGATTAAGTGCAGACCCATTTATTTACAGAGAGAATTCTCAACCATTGTTGTGACTGCACATTCCGCCGGATGCTAACACTATACTAGCTATGGAGGAACTGCACGCAGCTATCAGCAAACAGCAGTCTGCACTTTCCGAAGGAGCTATTGTTGTTGCTGGAGATTTCAACCACTCCAACCTGAGATCTGTTTTTCCAAAATTTCACCGTAATGTCTCCTGCTCTACCAGAGGGGACAAAACACTGGACCAGGTATACACAAACATACCTGGGGCATACACGGCCATTCCCCTACCCACTTGGGTCAGTCTGATTACCTCTCCTTGTTCATGCTACCCAAATACACACCACTGATCAAACGGGTGAAACCAGCTGTGAGGACAGTAAAGGTGTGGCCGGAGGGGGCCATTTCTTCTCTACAGCAACAGTTTCAGGATACTGACTGGAACATGTTTGCCTCACAGGCCACACTGGACTCTCACACGAACATGGACATTTACACATCATCTGTTTTGGACCATATCAACACGTGCATTGACAATGTCACTACTGTCAAACACGTGAAATGCTTTCCTAATCAGAAGCTGTGGATGAACTCTGAAGTCCATCTCCTGTTGAAAGCAAGAGATGCTGCCTTTAAATCTGGCAACGTATAGGACTACAACAGAGCCAGGGCCAACCTGAAAAGTGGCATCAGCAGATCAAAACTCACATTCAAACTACACATAGAAGAGCACTTCCACAACTCTGACCCCAGACGCATGTGGAAAGGCATCCAGACCATCACAGACTACAAACGTACAGCTCAACCAACCAACAGTGCCTTCCAACCGGACGAACTCAATCACTTTTTTGCTCGTTTCGATCAAAGCACAGGACATTTCACCTCAACCATGGACTCTTCTACAGATTACAGCCCACTTTCACACTCAACAACGGATGTCTATTCAGCGTTTAGTAGAGTGGATGCACGCAAGGCAGCTGGCCCAGATGGCATACTGGAACGTGTTCTCAGAGCATGTGCTGGACAACTGGCACAGGTTTTCACTGACATTTTCAACCTGCCACTGGCCCAAGCCACGGTTCCTACATGCCTGAAGACCACAAGCATCATACCTGTGCTTAAGCACTCAGCTGCCGAATGCCTAAATGACTTTCGCCCAGTTGCACTCACCCCTATCACTATGAAGTGCTTTGAGAAGCTGGTCCTGAATCACCTCACTGCGGGCCTACCACCTACACTGGACCCACACCAGTTTGCCTATCACCCAAACAGGTCAACAGAGGATGCAGTTTCCACAGCTCTTCATCCAGCCCTCACCCACCTGGATAAAAGCAACACCTACATCAGAATGCTGTTCACTGACTTTAGCTCTGCATTCAATACAGTCCTCCCCACTGTACTGATCACTAAGCTCGATGACCTGGGTATCTGCACCTCCACTTGCAGATGGATTCTGGACTTTCTCACCAACAAACCTCAATCTGTTAGGTTGGGCAACCAGGTATCCTCAACCCTTCTGAGCCACTACTCTACTCCCTGTTCACCCAGGATTGTGCTCCTCTGTATAACTCCAACACCTTCATCAAGTATGCAGATGACACCACCGTGGTCGGCCAGATCGACAACAACGACGAATCGGCCTACAGAGAAGAGATCCGAAATCTGACAGCATGGTGTGCCAACAACAACCTGACCCTCAACGCCACAAAGACTAAAGAGCTCATTGTGGACTTTCGGAAATCCAATAGCAGGAGACATCTACCAGTCAAGCACCCCTAACCCTGTGAAGGAAGTGCCTCACATCTCAGTCCGCAGAAGGGCTAATGCACATCTTCCAGAGGTGGTCAACCTGAAGAATGCAGCATGCTGCAGAGTGGCAGGCTGTTCTAGGAAAACTCGAGTCCGTTGTGTAATCATGCAAGGTGTTCTTGTGCTTGCTAACTAAACGCAACTGTTACACGGTCTTTCACAGCGGTTAAACGTGATCAACTGTTCCCACAGACAAAAAGGACATTCCTAGTTTGGAGTAATTTAAGTTTTAGAGTGTTACAAAAAAGCAAAAGCGAAACATAAGCAATTTGTCAAGGATTTTTGGATATGATAGCTTGTTTCTTACAAATTTTGTTTTTCCATATCCATGTTCAGAAGTTGAAAAGTTATATATGCAACAGTAACAATGAAAAATGTTCAGGCACAGTGCTCAGACTGTAAATAAATGATATTTGCATTTTGTTACACAATGGTGTCTTGATTGTTTTCTGTAGATACAGACCAAGTGTCCGCATAAGTGGACATAATTTCTTTCCAAAAAGAGCTTCATGTTCAAAGAAAATATATGGTTATTATAATTATTGGTTCTTCCTAACCCCAAATAGCTGGAAGAAATCTAAAATGCAAGCCAAACCAAAGCTCGGGTCTTAGGAGGATATATATATATATATATATATATATATATATATATATATATATATATATATATATATATATATAGTAGACTGTTAATTCAGCTTGCACATTTCTTAAATGCCATAATCTTATAACCTTTCACTTCTGCACATTCCTCTTCAATGCCTTAGCCTTAGAACCATTTATCTGTACTTCTTAATGATGTCCCTCACATCTCTGCACTGTTATAGCCTTTATATTTATTCACTGTACATATGTTTACATATCTATCATTAGAAAAGAGAATTATTAAGAAATAATGACTCAACCAAAAAAAAAAATTGGTCTTCCAGCAAGACAGTATACTTACAAACAAAATGGTTTAAAAACAAAGTGAAGATATTAGGGTGGGCATTAAAAAGTGAACAAAAAATTAGTGTGATGGCGTCTAGTATGTATGTAAACATGGTTCTCTGAGGGAACAAGAAGCTGCATCAACAACGCTTTGGGAACATTTCCATGTTTCCGCGCTCTGAATCACATGTGTAATCGGCCCAAAGGAAAAGTGCAACATCAGTGCACTGGGTCAAACAGGGCAGTTAACTGGGTCTAAGTGGTGACCTACACACCATGTAGTGAACAGGCACCACTTTTCGGCATACAACCTCTTTAGGGAGGGAACTCTGGATTGGAGAATGGTCTCTACAACCTCCGGGGCCACAGCCTTCACAGCTCAGGCCTCCCTCTGCCTGAGAGAAGGTCCCTCCTTTAAGGAATCCCCCAGGGAGGGTGTTCAAGAAGTTTTACCAGGTCGGCGAACCATGGACCAGTAGGGGATAGACGCCATCCTTGCGAACTCTGTTCAGAACTTCCGGAAGCAGTGCTACAGGGGAAAACGTAATCCTCTGCCACGCCTGTACCGTGGCGTCCAGCCCAAGAGGGGCTGGGTGAGTAAGATGTCTCTTGAGTCGCAAAACAGGTCCACTTGTGCTCTGTAAAATCTTCTCCATATATCCTCCATTCCCTGGGGATCAGCCCTTTCCTTGACAGGTCGTCTGCTCCTTGATTCAACCTCACCTGGAATTATAGAACTCTGACTTAGAGCAGCTTCCCTTGGCCCCACAGGAGGGTCTGTCATGCCAGCTCCTAAAGGAGGCAAGAGCACAGACCCCTCTGGTGGATAATGAAGTGGACCACCGATGTGTTGTCCGTACGGCCCAGCACATGATGGCCCTTAGGTCTGAGACAAAATGCTTCAACACTAGAAGCATGGCCATCTCTCGTGGCAGTTGATGTGCTACGAGAGGTGGGGCCCTTTTCCATAGACATTGGGCAAAGCGGCCACTCATGACCGCCCCAACCTGTTAACGTTAACCTCTTAGTAGTCAGCCCATTGTTCCCATTGATATCCCATTGATATCCCATTGTTCTCAGTTGTCAATGTTTAGCAATTTATTAAATAAAAAGGGAGAAAAGTAACCATGACTAACTAACTATACATCATTCTAAAGGTCTAAGACTTAAGCAGCGTGTTTCAATGGTAAACGTATAACGAATGTATTTGCTGAATTTGTGTAAGCAGTACACAACAACAACATGCATAAAAAAAATGCACTACTTACATTATTATTGTAATAACGAGTCACAAACGCATCCACTGCTGCTAATCCCGGTTTATTAGGAACGATAAGGCTCCACTGAACAACATGCCCTAAAGCATTTTTGCTCCAACCAAACAATTGTGTTGGAATTTAGATGGTTATTCTTTTGTTTATGTCACAGAACTTCGGCTGGTGTTTGTATGTATATATTTCGGAATAACTTTCGCATTAAAAATGCTATGTTGCTGGTAAAAAAAATAAAAAATAAAAAATATGGCTGGTAAAATATAGTATTACAAAACAAATAACCACACACTAAAAAATAAAAAAAATAAAAAATACAGTAAAGAGGCGGAATCCCGGGCTTGAGTCTCCTCTCTATATGCAGGTGTTTTTTCTGCACCACCATTTCAACCCTTTTATTTCAAGCCAGTATGGAAACAAAATGATTGATGGAAAATGTAGCCAATAAGTGCAGGATTCTAACGATATACGGGAGGAGTTTATTCCCCATGTGTGTGAGTCTTAGTTTTATTACACTTTATAAACTCTTACTGGTTACACGTGCACACAAACCCGGAAGTGATGCAGCTCTCAGTTCGGCACAAACAGCTGTTTATAGCTTGTGCTAACTGGATTTGCTTACAAAAAAAATAAACGAAACGCAGCTTTTTAAACCTGTTGCTGCCTGTAGGCATTTTCTCGTCCAGCTCTCGATCTGAAAAAACGGTAACACAGCCATGGTGTGCAGGCAGCCGGTGGCCTTACCTACCAGCGTATAAGCCTTGCCCACCAAAGCCGAGGTAGTCTTTAGAGGCTTGGTCGGCAGAATCGGGGCCAGCGCCTCTTCAACCCAGGGCATCATTCTACAACCCCACTCCTTCAGCCCTACTACTTTAGCGCAAAAAGAAACGTTGGAACTGAAGAGGTGGGGCAAATAAGGTTTATTCTATGACCTCCTGTCTGGGACAAAAGGCAGACCTCAGCATGGAGGCAGCGACGTTAGTTGGATGAAACAGTCGTCTAGCCTGCTTAGGGGCATTGTTTCTGCATATTGGCTGGCCAGGCGATATCCAGCTTGCCTACAGCCCGAGTCACTACCTCTAACAGCTCCTCGAGCTGAACTGGCTGTGGGGGCGTATCCTCTACCAGATCGCACTCCTGCTTCTGAACCCTGGGAGAGAGCATTGGAGAAAGGACCCGCCTCCAAACCCTCTGCCAGATCAGACTGGGAGCCCCATGACCTCAGTCACCGCTTCACCTCGGTGGAAGTGGGGCCAGAACCACGGGAAGAGTGGGCGCACTCCTCATAGAGTGCCCTACGAGAGCGGAGCATCCGCATATGCATGCGGCAGCAATGAAAGCAGCCAGCCCCCTTGAGAGCCGTCTGAGCATGCTCACACAAAGCAAGCGACACACAAACCGTGTGTATCCCCCGTAATAAAGCACAGCCGTAAGGATTGCTTGCTATCCATTCATAAAAAATTTTTAAACACACCTTACCTTTCGTTGAACAGACACACACAGATCGCTTCCTGAACAAACAGAAGTCTCCATCTCCACTCCATCTCCACTGCATGTGTTCTTATAACTTTCTGGTTGTAACTTCACCTCGCTGGTGACGTTGTGCCATTCCTTTGGACAGATTACACACGTGATTCAGGGGTTTGTCATGCAGAAGCATTTCCAAAGCGTTGTTGATGCAGCTCGAATTCCTGAAAAAGAACTTTAGGCTGTTCATGTGTAACCATTCCTAGCTGCACAGAATAGTCTCCAAATGAAGAGAACTAGAATTAGGGTGCCAGAATTAGGGTGTTTGCGAGTATAGGGGCAACAGGGAAAGAGCCACATAAAAGTTAGACACTGTGCATTATGACCAGGGTGTAAGTAGGGACTCTAGTAGGATTACCTATAGCAGCATAACTAAAAGGGAAAGTCAGAAGGTAACACAGACATGAGGGATCTCTGTCTAAGAGCCCGCCACATCTCTGTCAACAACATGTGTGTGTGTGTGTGAGTGGGGGGCAATGAACTTTGAGGATGGATTTGGACTGTAGTTACTATCAACAGTCTACTACAATGGCTTTTATGCATTTAAACACTGTACACCTCAACAATGATGTACCTGTAATGAATGGACATCCGGTGATAAGTTTGTGTTCCCTCTTGACACTGGTTCCTCTTAAGGTTTCTTCCTCATGCCATCTTAGGAATAAATTTACAATTATATCAAACAACGTATTAGCACTAAACTTATACACGTTCATTGTTAAAAGCGTTATACAAATAAAAATTTATTGAATTGAATTGCATATGTAAATAGTTGGCCTCAACTGTATCTTATACAGTAAAGTAGATTGTCAGTGGGGATTCTGAAGGATAATACGGCATGGCCTTTTACAAACATCCCACTTTTTTATGTACTTTTTAGAGTTTTTTTCTTCATTCTATCTATCTTGAGAACATTGTTGGAATAAAGGGAACAGCTCTCTCCTGGCTTAGGTCTTATTTGACTGATCGCTATCAGTTTGTTGATGTAAATAGTGAGTTCTCCACACTCTCCAAGGTAAAGTTTGTTGATGTAAATGGTGAGTTCTCCACACTCTCTAAGGTAAAGTTTGGTGTTCCGCTAGGATCTGTCTTAGGCCCACTGCTTTTCTCTTTATATATGCTGCCTCTGGGTGAAATTATACATAAACATGGTATTCGCTTTCATTGCTATGCTGATGATACACAGCTGTATATTTCAGCAAAGCCAGATGAGAGAGATCAGCTTAACAATGTTAAAAAGTGTTGTGGGAGAGCGTGTGAATGCGGGAAGAAGGAACGCCACAACAGGTCAGGTGCAAAGGCTTTACAGACACTTTTATTTGGGTTCTATCTCGTGTCTGTCTGCTTAGTGCCCCACGCAGCACGTCTCTGGCACATGCACACACACCATCTACCCACACACACTCTCCTCCTTAAATGCACCCTCCGATCACTGGAAAAGAAAGAATAATCATTAGGTCACATTAACTTCAGGTGACGCAATCCCCTGCCTATCTGCTCCTGGCCCCGCCCTCCATTCACAAACCGACGCTCGGCCACGCCCCCGCTGCCACATACACCCACCGCCCGACTCAGGCCGGGGAGCCGTCCAGCCCGCAACCAACTCCCCCCCCACTGGCGCGAGAGGAAGTCGGCAACGACCATCTGCGCCCCGGTCCGTGGACCACCTCGAACTTGAATGGCTGAAGTGCCAGATACAACCACGTGATCCTTCATGGCATCCTTCATGCAATGGAGCCACTGGAGCGGGGCGTGGTCCAAACAGAGGGTGAAGGCCCGTCCCAACATATAGTACCGGAGGGTGAGGACCGCCCATTTGATGGCCAGGCACTCCCTTTTAATGGTGCTGTATCGGCTTTCCCGCACTGACAGCTTACGGCTGATGAACAGCACCGGCCGCTCCTCCCCCTCCACCATCTGGGACAACACGGCCCCCAACCCTCTGTCCGACGCATCAGTCTGCAAAACAAAGGGGAGAGAGAAGTCAGGAGCATGTAAAAGCGGACCACCGCAGAGTGCGGCTTTGACACGCGTAAAAGCCTGCTGGCACGGCTCCGACCACTGGACCGGATCTGGCGCTCCCTTTTTAGTGAGATCGGTCAGCGGACTGGCGACGTCACAAAACATAGGGATGAACCTCCTATAATAGCCAGCCAGCCCCAGGAATCGTCTCACCTCCTTTTTGGTCTTGGGTCTCGGACAGGCCGCAATCGCTGCCGTCTTATCGATTTGGGGACGCACCTGACCCAAGTGGAAACCCAGATACCGTACTTCCACCCGCCCCCAACCGCACACTTCTTCGGGTTCGCAGTTAGCCCTGCCCGTCTCAAGGTCCGCAGGACCGCCCTGAGATGCTGAAGATGCCGTTGCCAATCATTGCTATAAATGACGATGTCATCTAAATAGGCAGCGGCGTACCCGTTATGAGGACGGAGAATCCGATCCATTAGACGTTGAAACGTCGCCGGGGCTCCGAACAAACCGAATGGAAGTGTTACGAATTGGTGTAAACCAAACGGAGTGGACTGCTCCAGTCACTGTCGGACTCCTTGACCACCCCCATGTCAAGCATCGCCTGAAGTTCCTCCCGAACCACATTCTTTTTGTGTTCGGGCAGCCGGTACGGGCGACTGCGCACCATAATACCGGGAGATGTCTCAATATGGTGTTCTATAAGGTTTGTCCACCCGGGCAGGGGGGAGAACACATCCGCAAACTCCTGCTGTACTTTCGCGACCTGTGCTCTTTGCGATGGCGAGAGGTGGTCTCCACAGGGGACCGAGGCGGATTCTGACGCGGTTTTAGGTCTTACCCCCGTCCCAGCTCCTCCCTCTCTGGAATCACCATCGCTAGAGACACAGGCACCACCTCGCTCCATAATTTTAGGAGATTCAGGTGATATACTTGAAGCGCCCCGCCCCTGTCCGTGCGCCACACCTCATAGTCGAAATCTCCCACCCGCCGTGTAACCTCAAACGGCCCTTGCCACTTGGCGAGTAATTTCGAGCTTGACGTGGGCAGCAGAACGAGAACTTTATCTCCCGGTGAAAACAGCCGAAGCCGCGCGCCCTTGTCATACAGCCGGGATTGCTGTTCCTGTGCCTGTAGCAAATTCTCCAGTGTTAGCTGTCCCAGTGTGTGGAGTTTTGCTCTCAGATCCAGAACATACCGAATTTCGTTTTTCGCGCTCGAAGGTCCCTCCTCCCAATTTTCCCGGAGAACATCCAGCACTCCGCGCGGCTTACGGCTGTACAATAATTCAAACGGGGAGAACCCCGTGGAGGCTTGCAGGACCTCTCGTACTGCGAATAACAAGGGCTCGAGCCATTTATCCCAATTCCGTGTGTCCTCGTGTACGAACTTCCGAATCATGTTTTTAAGGTTCGATTGAATCGCTCCACCAGGCCGTCGGTTTGTGGATGATAGACACTGGTGCGAATCGATTTAATCCCCAACAACTCATACAGTTCGCAAAGTGTTTGTGACATAAACGCCGTTCCTTGATCAGTCAGGATCTCTTTCGGGATCCCAACTTGGGAGATAACTCGGAAGAGCGCCTCCGCAACACTACGTGCGGAGATGTTGCGAAGGGGCACTGTTTCTGGATATCGCGTCGCATAATCCACTATGACCAATACGAAGCGATGCCCGCGTGCGGTTCACTCTAATGGCCCGACGAGGTCCATGCCGATTCTTTCAATGGGAACCTCGATTATGGTAAAGGGCGCAAAGGCGCTTTTGGGATGGCCGGCGGATTCACCAGCTGACATTCCCGGCTTGCCGCACACCATCTACGCACATCGCCGTGAATGCCCAGCCAATAAAAACGGTCCATTAGGCGGTCTAAAGTTTTCATACAGCCCAGGTGCCCGGCCATCGGATTATTATGAGCCGCATGGAATAGAAGCTCCCTGCGGCTCTTTGGGACCAACAACTGGGTCGTTTCCTCTCCGGTTCGAGTGTCCTGCGTCACTCGGTATAATTTATCTTTAATAACGGTGAAGTAGGGATAGGAAAGCGCGCTATCCAGCTGCTTTTGCTGACCATCGATTGCTCTCACCTGGTCGAAGGCGTGTCGGAGCGTTTCGTCCCGCGATTGCTCAAGGGGGAAATCCCCCATAGGGCGGAGTCTGTCTGACGCGGAACTAACGTCCCCGGTGCCGCCTGCCCAGACAACATAGCGCACCTCCCCCCCGCTTCACCTTACCACAGGACCCATCCACACACATTTCCCTAAGTAAGCGAGGAAAACCGGCCCAATTCGTACCAAAGATTAGCGGATGGGTGAGGCGGGGACTAACCGCCGCCTCCACTCTATGATTTTTTCCCCTGAATCAAACCGAAATGGCCTCCACACTCTCTAAGGTAAAGTTTGTTGATGTAAATGGTGAGTTCTCCACACTCTCTAAGGTAAAGTTTGGTGTTCCGCTAGGATCTGTCTTAGGCCCACTGCTTTTCTCTTTATATATGCTGCCTCTGGGTGAAATTATACATAAACATGGTATTCGCTTTCATTGCTATGTTGATGATACACAGCTGTATCACACCATACACGCACACACACCATCTACACACACACACACTCTCCTCCTTAAATGCACCCTCTGATCACTGGAAAAGAAAGAATAATCATTAGGTCACATTAACTTCAGGTGAGGCAATCCCCTGCCTATCTGCTCCCGGCCCCGCCCTCCATTCACAAACCGACGCTCGGCAATGCCCCCACTGCCACAAGTGTGTAAAGGACATTAGACAGTGGATGCTTGATAACTTTCTTCTGCTCAAATCAGATAAGACGGAAGTACTTTTTCTAGGACCACAGGCAGCTAGAAGCAAACTTTCCGATTACGTAGTATCTCTGGATGGTGTTTCTGTTTCAGCATGTACAGCAGTCAAAGACCTTGGTGTGATTATTGACCCTAGTCTTTCCTTTAAGGCTCACATGAATAATATTACCAGGATCGCCTTCTTTCACCTTAGAAATATTGCTAAAATTAGAAATATGATGTCGTTGCAGGAGTAAGTGCATAAATAAGTTTCAGTTAGTTCAGAATGCAGCAGCAAGAGTCCTTACTAGATCTAGAAAATATGACCACATCACCCCTGTTTTAATCAGTCTACACTGGCTCCCAATCAAATCTCACATTGATTATAAAATACTACTACTGACGTATAAAGCACTTAACGGTCTCGCACCACAGAATCTGAGTGAACTTCTGTACCAGTATGATCCCCCACGCCTACTTAGATCAAAAGGTGCAGGCTATTTGTTGGTACCTGAAATAATGAAGACTATAGCAGGGGGCAGATCTTTCTCTTATAAAGCCCCACAATTATGGAACAACCTTCCAATCAGTGTTCGGGACTCAGACACAATTTCAGTGTTCAAGTCGAGGTTGAAAACGTATTTATTTAGTCAAGTCAACAGTAGATTTTTTTTAGGTAAAGGAGCAGATCTAGAGGGATCATGGATAAAGAGTGTTTGGTGAACTGGGATATTTGTATGCTGTCGTCCCCTCACTCTCACACGTTCACTCAGGTTTGTTGACTGTGGTGTGGTGGGTCGTCTCTTATCCCAGAGATCCCTCATCGGTGTTACCTTCTGGTTCTCCCTTTTAGCTATGCTGCCATAGCAAGTCTTGCCGGAGTCCAAACTGCACAGTGACATTACTTTCATACAACAATAAGGACACATAATAATCCATATCCTTCTCTTCCTGTCACCCGTCTTCTCTCTCTCTCTCTCTCTCTCTCTCTCTCTCTCTCTCTCTCTCTCTCTCTCTC
>JAAIIK010021573.1:0-18211 GCA_014706435.1 Silurus glanis
CTATCTATCTATCTATCTATCTATCTATCTATCTATCTATCTATCTAGAGAGGCTGTCTATCCATTTAGACTGTGTCTGTCTGTCTGTCTGTCTGTCTGTCTGTCCACTTGCATATCTATCTATCTATCTATCTATCTATCTATCTATCTATCTATCTATCTATCTATCTATCTATCTATCTATCTATCTAGACAGGCTGTCTATCTATCTATCTATCTAGACAGGCTGTCTATCTATCTATCTATCTATCTATCTATCTAGACAGGCTGTCTATCCATTTAGACTGACTGTCTGTCTGTCTGTCTGTCTGTCTGTCTGTCTAGAGAGGCTGTCTATCCATTTAGACTGTGTCTGTCTGTCTATCTGCCTGTCTGTCTGTCTGTCCACTTGCATATCTATCTATCTATCTATCTATCTATCTATCTATCTATCTATCTATCTATCTATCTATCTATCTATCTATCTATCTAGACAGGCTGTCTATCTATCTATCTATCTAGACAGGCTATCTATCTATCTATCTATCTAGTCTATCTATCTATCTATCTATCTAGACAGGCTGTCTATCTATCTATCTATCTATCTATCTATCTATCTATCTATCTATCTATCTATCTATCTATCTATCTATCTATCTATCTATCTATCTATCTATCCATTCGTCTGTCTGCCTGTCCATCCATTCATCCATCTATTTAAGTGTTAATACAATAAATGCATACAGATATCATGATAATTATTCTCATAATCTTTATTCTCAAAATATTTCAACGTATTACTGTGACTTCAATCTCCATATTTTTTTACACGTTTTTTTACGTGGTGCTAAAACGGCGTCATAATAAAGCCAAACATTTAACTGACACTTCTTTTGAAATAAATGAATAAACTTTAGTTGAAAACGTTACTGTATTCAAAAGACAGAAGAAAAAACCTATTTTATTTAAAGTGATCTACAAAGTCATCTATAATTCACATTCAAATACTTTTGCGTGTGTGTGTGTGTGCGTGTGTGCGTGTGTGCGTGTGTGCGTGTGTGTGTGTGTTTGGATCTGGCACTTTTGAATCCTACTAAATAGCTCCAGAGGCAAAGAGCATGACTGCAGTTGAGAACTCAGTATCTGCCATGTTTGTCTTTTTTTCTTGACGCCAACCTTCCAAGGCCCTGGATTAGCAAGAAAAGGAGCTTCCATGTGGTCAGACAGAAGAAACACCATCTAATCTGTGATCGCTCTTTGTGTTTATGCCCACTCTTGTCATGGAAATCCATCCAGCAAAGCCCACTCACTACCTTCACGATTTCAATAAAACATCGACATGGCTGAAAGAATCTAAATTATTCATCAGGATGACCTCTCGGTCTTCAGATGCACATTTATTCCAGACGTTTCGAGAAGGAATAATGGGGTCTTGTGTGTGTGTGTGTGTGTGTGTGGGTTCCTGTTATTCGCACCACCGTATTATTTCTGCATCTGGAGTGGACGGTGGGAGTGTGTTAGCGGCTGACGCTTAGGAGTGACAGGCAGTGACTTCCTAGGGACTACTTAGGGATTAAATAGGTGGAACATAAAGGTGCCTGTGTTGAAAATAAAGCTGTTTGACTGAGAAAAACAGGCAGTTGTGAACATTTGAGGAGACGGGAACAAGTGTGCAAGGGAAGGTGGAGAGCCAGGATGGAGAACAGAGCCTTCATGTAGGCTTTATTTGTGAAAAAGGAAGAGAGAGAGAGAGAGAGAGAGAGAGATGCTCAAAATGACATGAACAGGAGGAATAAAACTTGGTACCAAAGAGGTAACAGCTAGCATGACGTTCTGGCTTGTCCTAGTCTTTGACTTGCTACTAGTACTGGTCTTTGACTCTGCTAGTCTTGATCTTTGACTTGACTATGTCCGGCCTTTGACTTGGCACTAGTCTTGGTCTCTGTCTTTGCTAGTCTTAGTCGTTGATTTGCCACTAATATTGTTTTTTGACTTGGCTACTCCTTATTTTTGACTTGGCAAGTCCTGGTCTTTGACTTGGCTAGTTCCAGTATTTAACTTGCTAATAGTATTGGTCTTTGACTCTGCTAGCCCTGGTCTTTGACTTGGCACTATTATTGATCTTTGGCTTTGCTAGTTTTAGTCTTTGATTTGGCAAGTCCTTGTCTTTGACTTGGCTAGTCCTGGTCTTTGTGTTGGCACTAGTCTTGGTCTTTGACTTGCCGTTACTATTGATCTTTGACATGGCACTAATCTTGGTTTTTGACTTGGTTAGTCCTGGTCTCTAACTTGGTTAGCCCTGGTTTTGACTTAGCTAGTCCTGTTCTTTGACTTGGCACTAATCTTGGTCTTTGACTTGTCACTAATCTTGGTCTTTGACTTGGTTAGTCCTGGTCTCTAACTTGGTTAGCCCTGGTTTTGACTTAGCTAGTCCTGTTCTTTGACTTGGCACTAATCTTGGTCTTTGACTTTGACTTGGAACTAATCTTGTTTTCTTGATTTGGCTAGTCCTGGTCTTTGACTTGGCACTAAACTTGTTTTTTTGACTTTGCTAGTCTGGGTCTTGGACTTGGCACTAATCTTGTTCTTTGACTTGACACTAGCCCTGGTCTTTGGTGTGACTAACCCTTGTTTGTTGTTGGTGACTTCTTTAAATGTATTCGTTCATGCATTTTTTTAGTTCTCCTTGTTGTAGTAAATCAAATGTAAATCAGCCAAGATTTGAAGAGGCTTTTTACTCTTTATTTCTCTCTATGACCCACATGACACCATGTACCAGACTATAGAAAGTGCAAATACGTTATACAGCAGACAGTAAATTCATACACAACGCAATGCATGTCAACAAGATCAAACAACTAAAAAGTGTTCAATGCGAAAAAGCAGTGCGAACAAATGTCTGCAAATTACTGACTGTCAAGAAAAGTGTAGCAGCAATATCGAGTAAAGAGTCCATCTATAATACCCAAGTGAAGTAATTCACTGAATAATGAATGAGACTTGAGCGTAAACTGCTTTCAGTATGTGAAGTCTTTAGGCTAAGCAACTGAGGCCATCCTGAGCAGCAGCGTTCGATTTTCAGGTGCTGAAGGTTCAGAACAGGAGTAAAGAATCAAGATACATCAGGTAGACCGGACCAGAGGGCAGATCGAGTCAGGATCATGCATGATCTCACAAGGCTGTAGGAGTAACGTGTAGCTTGAAAGAAAGAGAAAGGAAAAAACAAAGAGAACCTGGATTATTAGGTATGTTCTTATAGAGGTTTAAGGAGAAGTCTTGATAATATCACGGTCTGATTATTATTTGATTGAGTTTTGATTTTTTTTGTCTCGACCTTCTAAAGACATGGCTGTCAACTTGATCTTTGCTCAGCTAGTCTTGGTCTTGTCTCAACCAACTTGAGACATGGGCTTGACTTGATCTTTGCTAGTTTTGGTTTTTGATACAGCTAGCCCTGGTCTTGTCTCAACCAACTTAAGACATGGCCTTGACTTGGTTATTGCTGGTCAGGTCTTTGTATACTGATATTCTTTGTCTTTCACTTGGATATTCCTAGTCTTTGACTTGGCTAGTCCGCATCTTTTTACTCAACTAGTTCTAGTCTTGTCTAAACCAACGTATGACATGGCCTTGACTTGATCTTTGCTAGTCCTGGTCTTGTCTCAACCAACTTTAGACATGGCCTTGACTTGATCTCTGCTACTCCTGTTCTTTGACTCGGCTAGTCCTACTCTTTCACACAGCTAGTCCTGCTCTTTGAACGGCTAGTCCTGCTCTTTGACTCGGCTAGTCCTGCTCTCTTTCACATGGCTAGTCTTGCTCTTTGACTCGGCTAGTCCTGCTTTCTGACTCGGCTAGTCCTGCTTTCTGACTCTGCTAGTCCTGCTCTCTTTCACACGGCTAGTCCTGCTCTTTGACTCGGCTAGTCCTGCTCTCTGACTCTGCTAGTCCTGCTCTTTGACTCGGCTAGTCCTGCTCTTTGACTCGGCTAGTACTGCTCTTTGACTCGGCTAGTCCTGCTCTTTGACTCTGCTAGTCCTGCTCTTTGACTCTGCTAGTCCTGCTCTTTGACTCTGCTAGTCCTGCTCTTTGACTCTGCTAGTCCTGCTCTTTGACTCTGCTAGTCCTGCTCTTTGACTCGGCTAGTCCTGGGCTTGGTTGGAGAGACCTCTTGTAGGTTATATTTAGGGGCAGCAGCATCCAAATCTCCCAGTTAAAACTCATGAACATTCTAGATCTCAGATTTTCCTAATAAAAGGCTAAACACAGATTGTTTTTCCCCCAAAATTCGTGTCTGTATCTGCTCAATTTGCTTGTCGAGTCTTGTTTGCTCTGTGTGTCCTGTAAAAAAGAAAAAAAAAACACTTTTTTTAATAACCAATTGTATGTCTACATCAAATCCTGAACTACATGATGCTTCAAATCGATATGTAGCTGTAAATCATAAGCACATTAACCCGCCCACCAGAACCGCCCACCAGCCCACAGTGATGGATAGTAATCGAGTTATTATGAGTAATCTGCAGCCACAGCTTTCTAAATCATAGTATTGGTGACAGATTTTCCAAACAATGACAAATTCAATTGTTAGCAACACTGGGTCTGACTAAAGGTGGACATTATTACTCTTGCATCTACATCTCCTAGACTACGAGGTGCTATCGAAATAATTAGAAAAAGAGCTCTGCTTAGGAGGGTGGGCGTTGGGCTAGGAACCCGACCCTCTATTTGCATGTTATACAGTCGTAAAAAAGCATTTCGCTACGTGTCGTACACTGTATGAATGTGTATGTGACACATTACATTTGATTTGGCAGAAAGAATCATGTTTAAATGATATCATTGGAAATATCAATTGTATCTCCACTCTATACTCCAGCACATCAGATTTCAATTTCATTAATGGCATTTAGCAGATGCTCTTATCCAGAGCGATTTAAGCCGAGCAGTTGATTGTTTAGGGGCTTTATAAGGACCCAGCAGTGGTAGCTTGTTTTTAGTGGTACTTGGTACTCGGACCAGCGCCTTAACCTCCTCTAAAACGAGCGTGAACGATCTCACTTTTTTGCACAAAATGTCTCTGAAATGTATAGAAAAAAAAACCTGTGGTATACATCAGCACATACAGGAAGAGACGACATATACAGTATATATATATATATATATATATATATAGTGTATAAAGAAAGAAAAATGAGAGAGAGCCAAAACGACAAACACTGTATCACCGACCACTGCGATGTAGCTCTAAATTAAAAGTTCCTCTGCATGAGGGAAATGTATAAAACATGAGCTGGGGGGAAAAAAAAAAAAAGGTGGCGTGGTTTCCTCTGAACGTCACGTTACGAGTCCGGGGTGAAATTCAGCTGTGAGCCGCTTTGATTCTACTGTCTGAAGCTTGTTTACTACTGTAGCTGATGGAGGAGGAAACCAAACAAATAAATCAGAAACCTGCAGTTGGAACAGGAGATAAAGGAGAGAGAGAGATAGAGAGAGAAAAAAACACCTCGGGGCGTCCATCCTGTTTACCTGCTCCTGCTATTATTTTAAGCCTGAAGTCAGAGAAAAATAAATGCGGAATGCAAGCAGGAAAAAAATCATCGTATTGAATATTAAACGGCGAAGGAGGATCGAATTACGAAAGCTTTCAATCACGCTCGATTTCGGATCGCTGAGACGCCGTGCGCGAATCTTTACATAAAAGAAAATAGTTTACCTTTAGTCGATTTCAAATGAAATTAATCGACGGACCGATGCAATTTATTTTTTTCTTTTTTTATTTAAGAAGTTATTGTCAGCCATGTCATATTGAAAAATGACAAATGAACCAAACGAACTCAAAAGAAGCCTCGTTCTTTTTTTTGATAAACCAGTTTCGAAGGAACGAGGCACTAAAATGAGCCGATCTTCCCATCACTGATGTCCAAGGAACCATAATTTGTAGTTCCATCTCGCGGTAATATTTGAATAAGACTTTTTGTGTATCGTGGTGGATTGCGATTGGTCATTTTACTCCATATTTAGACACTGGCTTCACATCTAAGTGGCTTGTCTTGAAGAAGAAGCTCTAATGCAATATATTCTGTCAATCCGTTTGGAAAACGACCTACGTTTTATCGTACGATGACGATAATTTAAACATTTCAAATATCGCCCGATATATCGGCAACATTGATTTATTGGTCGACCGCTACATGCGAAAAAAAAAAGTGTTGGGACACGTGTTTTCCAGCCATATATGGTTCTACTCAAAACTTCTACCACAGTTGTCTTTGGCTATGTTGGGATTTTATTTTCCCTTCACTTGGACTACAAGATCCGAACCTGTTCCAGCACAGCACATATGGTTTGCATGAGTTGGAAGATGTGGGAGATCTTGAGTGGCTTGCTGTAGAAGCCCAGGCTTCCTCACCATCACTACATTCTGTAATAGTACATGACCTTACTAACACCCTTGTGTCTAAGGTAGAGTAGAAAATCTTCAGGTTATTTTTATCGTACGATGACGATAATTTAAAAATTTCAAATTTCACCATGTGAGAAAAAGGCGAGACTTTATCCGAGTGGTAATTAGCTGAGAATGGGATTCAGTCGCACGTGCTATGAAACATGGAGGTGCTGTAGTTGATGTGGCACCGAAGTTCATAGTAGAGAAAACATAATTGGAAAGAGCTTATTTAGTTTTTTCTCGCACTAAGAATTTTAATTTTTTTTTTCAAATGATAGATAATAAATAAAAGAAAGAAAGAAAAAAATCAACTTTTGTTGCGCATTTTTATAAAGAAATATCATTGCACAGAAAAAACCCCAGAAATAATTAAGTATAAAGGTGGCGCAATACCACTTTTTACTTATTTATTTCTGTATATTTTTGCGCAACAATACGTTGAAAAGCAAACACTGATTTATTGTATACGTTCCTTTTGTTCATATTCGAGAGACTGGAGTGCAATAACGAGTGGATGAAATTTTTTTTGTCGAGTCCAAATTGGGCATTTTTGGCTCTAACAGAAGATCTTGTGGAAGATGAAAAACAGGAGAGAAGATGTTCACACGCTCCGTCACCCCTGCAGTCAAACATAGAGGTTGTTTCTGATTGTTTTGGCAACTTGAAAGTGAAAGGAATCCTGAACCAACATTGCTTGCAATTCCATACTTCACCACTATGCAATTCTGATCATTGGAATCAGCGTTACTAAGACGAAGCGTTATTTAGGGATCATCATAGCACCCCCTGCCCCGGGTCACTGCACCTAAATCCTATTGAACTGCTCTGGGACGTGAACTAATCTCGTGAAAACTAGTAAGGAAAACCTTCGGCACGTTTTCCAAAAGTCCTGGCTGAATGTTTCATTAGCAACAAAGTGGCCACATGCTAATTTTTTTTTCAATTTTTTCAATGCAAATAAAGTTGTACATTTAAATATTTGTTTGCTCAAAGTAAATCTCAATACCGTAGACTAGACAAAATCAAAACCTAGTGTCGTAAACACCCATATAAGTTGGCCCCTTTTTCCTAATAACCGTGTTGTGCTAATTTGTTTGCGCTCTAAGCGGAGGGTAAATGATCAAAGGCCACGGCAGATTTTTGCGAATTTGCGTTCACCTGAGATGTGCGACGAAGGAAATAAAGCGAGAGAAAGAAAACTCGGCGGCTAAAGGTCTTCCTGTAATAAGCGCCGAGAAAGATTTGAGATATGCATAAAACAAAATATCGATCATCTGACAGCAGTACAGCGTGGTTCACTTGACATTTAGACATGTATACAATATTGATTTACAGTTCAATATTATTTCCCTCAACTACTTTCAAACATAAGTGCTCACCTGTCAAATCAATAGTTATTTTAGAAGGAGAAACACCTGAGTCCGAGAAGAAAATTGTATTTATTTATTTCATTTTTTTTTTTTAATGCTTTTATATTCGGAGCAGAGTAGTTTAATATCCTTAGAATTGAGGAAATTATCATCAAACCTTATGTTCGGATTCCTTGGAGTAATTATTCGACTAAAAGAAACAAAAACGTGAAATATTGACGGTATCGCAATAAATTCGAGGCGTGTGCAAACATCAATACTTTATCGCCAAGGTTCCCGCATCAAGCAATCGATCGAGTCAGTCATCCGGACTGAGTGGGGGGGAAAAAACAAACAAAACAAAAATGACGGTCTAAATAAACAGCTCAACAAGTGAGTAATAAAAACAAGACCTTGTGGTAGGGTTTGGACTCGCACGTCGACACAGGGGAATTTGCATGTATATAGAAAACTGCTGAAGCTGTGCAACGTGAAAGGTGGAGATGGTGGAGGAGGTTGATACGCCGCTAATCCGCAACGCGTGTGTATTTGACAGCGTTTCATATAGCAGAGCGCTAGATTTAACTCGGGGCTCGTCGATAGATTCCTTTTTTTCACGCTAATGGTGCGTGAAAGGTCACTGATTTCTAGCTGTCGAATGCAATACCAGTCTTGTTTGTTTTGCAAATTTGTTTATTGCATTTGGAAGAACATGCTGACCAAATTTGATTCAAGTGCTACCAACACAGTAGCGCCACCATTGGGCCATAATTTGAGAATACGTTCATGGTGGTAACTATAAGGTTGTTTGTCCTTGATTTTGTCTCAGATTCTTGTCAGTGAAATATCTTAAGAATGAGCAGTTTAATGTTTGTAGGATTGATTAGGAATCGCTACTGTACCAAATGATACAAATTTTGAACAACTTCTTCTTCTTCTTCTTCTTCTTCCTAGACTGCTTTTGGCAGCCCATAGAACCATCTAATGAAAAGTTATGAAATTTGGCACACTGATTGGGAAGGGTCTAAGGAACATGCTGACCAAAACTGAGCCAAGTGCTACCAACACAGTAGCGCCACCACTGGGCCATATTTGGAAGGATGGCTACGATCCATCAACTTGTCTGTTTGTACTCGATTCCGTCCGAGCTTCCCATCAGTGCGATATCTGATATATGAGTGGTTAAATATTCGGAAGAATTGACGCAAACAAATAATTCAATTTTGCCATTGATCTATCTTTTCCTCTTGTTGTTTTCCCGGCTAGACAGTCTATGAAGAACCAGCTGGTAAAAATCAATGCTTTATATTGGTATAAATTTGTTTAATTTATATTGATTATATAGTGATACAGAGTACGGCATGTAGTGAAATGCTTTTTAGGACTGTAGAATAAAAGACATGAAAAATAGTAATATAATATAGCTAAAAAAAAAATAATAAAGTACCATAAAAATAGATACAAATTTATTAAAGAATGTATAAAAGTAAATGTATAGCCTAACTAAAGTATGAAAATTAAGCTTAATATAATAAATATTATAATATAAAAAATACACACACTAGGAAAAAAAAAATATTTAATATATACATAAATTAAATAGAAAGGGGTGAATATGTGTATGACAATTGATGGGTTAGCAATGAATGAATTTTAAGGAGATTCTGCATAAAATAATAATAATAATAATATACTGTATGGGGGCCAAACACTGCAAATGCACAATAACCATACTGTTATACTACATTTTAAATTGACTTATTCCTCTACTTCTGGCTTTAAAGTCTATGGAATGTGCAGTGGAAGGTCAAATTCTGCTTGTGGCTTTTATTATTACTATTATTCAGTGTCATCATCATTAACTTATTCATGTCATTATAATATTTTGCCAGCAACACAGGTAGACAAATTAGCAAAGAAGGATTTGACTTGTTGGGCACAGGGGCAATGCCAGTTCAGTTCAGTTCGATTTTAACAGTGGACATTGTCCCAGAGGAGCTTTACAGAAATAAACAAATGACAAATCAATTAATTAAGCACCTTTCCACCGCTGGCGTTTATTTCTTCTCCTTTCTTTATTTTTAAACGGCGCTTTTGGCGTCGCATTATCACTTCGATCATAATAAAGCGGCTTCGACTTCGACACTTCCAGTACCGTCTGGGTGTCGGTCCACGGCTATTTTATTCTAATTAGTTTTTTCCCGCTAATGTGCAGGTTGTTTCGTATTCGCATGTTCGGTCTGATCTCTTTTATCTCGGGAAAAATGTATAATGCATGTATCAAACGGAATAGTGAAAGGCATTGGGAAAAGAAGCTCAGGACCATTATTCATATTCCGTGGCCTCGGGACATAATATAGCATTTGAGATCCAAAAGTGATGATGAGAGTAAGAGAAGAACTTTGCACCCGATCGATCAAGAGTAATCTTGTTGCGGAGAAGTTCTAATATGTTTTCTTATGATTGCATGTGCTGAAGAGGGATTGAGCATCCCACTACTGTCTATATTGCATATCAAATGTTTAGGAAATGGTTCAAGTAGGCTGCCAACTGTAAAAGTTCAGAGGCCTATCAAACCATCCTTAAAAAAGAAAAAAAAAAAAATCCATTTTCTATTGCCATTAAACTCGCTCATCCAATGGGCGAGCGACTCCGTTGAGTGTTTACTTTTTCCCTTAAGCCCTTCATCCCCATCCCTCTTCTCTGCCTCGTTTGTTATGTTACCAAGGGCGTATTTATTTAAGCCAAGATTTCTCATAAGCTGAGGTGTACTCGGGGGACAGAGAAGGTGAGGAAGACAGAGAGTGCTCATAACTCATTTCATGCCTGTCTCCTCAGCCCTGGAGCCACTCGCAGAGAGAGAGAGAGAGAGAGAGAATAGATTGAAGAAGAAGAGTTATGACAGAATACAGGGAGAGAAAAAGAGGAAGGTTCTGAGGATAACATTGAGCTGACTGAGTGAGTTAGGAGGTGGGTTTGTCTCCAGAAAGATATCGAAGTGTGAGCCAGCATGCAGGGCTTAGACCTCCGATCCTGTTCTATTCATGAAGCAGGGTTTACCAGTTGTCTCCAGTTAACTTCTATTGAATTTTGAACAAACCTTAGCTTCTAGGCGGTAAAAGGGCATCTTGGAAGAGCAGATACAGTACACAATGGGCTCAGTCCTCTGTGAACTACTTTTTTTTCCACCAGATATTATGCGGAGAGATTTTGTCAAAATGACATTATAAGGGTTTCTGCAGGTTTCACAAAGTAAAATTTGACTCTTTAAGACAATTTGGAATCAAATTAGACTTAAACATCAAAAAAACATCAAAAACACACAAATATGTGGTTAGCAATTGGCCTTAAACCAAGTCCGAAAAAAATCTTTTTTAAGTCATGTATCGCTAAACTTTCACTTCCCCATAGCTAAAAAAAAATCCAATTTACGTCTGTGGTATCTGAGAGATTCGCAAATTATATTTGGACTAGCGAAACGAAGAACGACGCCGCATTTGAGTGAACATTAGAGGCAGCGTGACCTGGACATCAGAAAATTAAGACTAGATTTAAGATTAATTGGCTGATTAACAATTTTGGGTAGAAACTTGGGTTTTACCCCAACTTTAACATTGGGGGGAGTCGAGCACAGAAAAAGGGTCCTACACCAAGTTCTTAAAACCTTCACGGTAAGACGGACCCTTGTGGTACCACATTGCATATCATCCTGTAAGAAAAGCACCTGTAATTACCTCTTATTGATCCTAGGGGTGTAAGAATATATCGATGGTGTCGCGATATTTTGTTTGCCGATACCGTATCGATTCTCAAAAATTTATATAGTTTATATACAGACTGCTAGATAGATAGCAGTCTATTTATCTCTGAACGTAAACAGTGACAGGATGTACGGTTAATAGAACCTCCTGTATCCTTGGGGCTGTGAAAGCGATTAGGGGTATAACTTCCACCGGAATTTTCCAACCGTACCTTTTTAGGTACAATGATACTAATTGTGTTCGTGTATTGCAAAACGCTTGATGCCAGTCAATCTCGTATGATGGCGTGTTTTTAATAAAAACTGTCCTAAAATAATATCCTCTCCCTAAAATAAGAAGTATCCCAATATATACCTACAGTATCGCAAATTATCTTATCGCAACCCCTGCACCGTGATGCGTATCGCAACGCCGGATTCTTGCCGATACGCAGCCCTCGTGAAAAAGGACTGTTTCATTTTTAGAATGCTTTGCCATTCCAGCAAGACAAGGCTTGGACTTCTTTCGCAAAGAAAGAAGATACATTTTCGGTTTGTGGTATTTGGAGGCCAGCCATAGTCAGTCCATTTCTGAAATGCCCATAACTCTAGGAAGCCTTAGGAGATTAGCGCTGCAACTGCCATCATCAAGTCCAAAAGCTAGGCGGATTTCGGGGTTGATTTGCACACGTCAGGCAACGCAACGTGCTATGCTTCCTGTATGTACAGTGCCTTGCGAAAGTATTCGGCCCCCTTGAACTTTGCGACCTTTTGCCACATTTCAGGCTTCAAACATAAAGATATAAAACTGTAATTTTTTTGTGAAGAATCAACAACAAGTGGGACACAATCATGAAGTGGAACGAAATTTATTGGATATCTCAAACTTTTTTAACAAATAAAAAACTGAAAAATTGGGCGTGCAAAATTATTCAGCCCCTTTACTTTCAGTGCAGCAAACTCTCTCCAGAAGTTCAGTGAGGATCTCTGAATGATCCAATGTTGACCTAAATGACTAATGATGATAAATAGAATCCACCTGTGTGTAATCAAGTCTCCGTATAAATGCACCTGCACTGTGATAGTCTCAGAGGTCCGTTTAAAGCGCAGAGAGCATCATGAAGAACAAGGAACACACCAGGCAGGTCCGAGATACTGTTGTGGAGAAGTTTAAAGCCGGATTTGGATACAAAAAGATTTCCCAAGCTTTAAACATCCCAAGGAGCACTGTGCAAGCGATAATATTGAAATGGAAGGAGTATCAGACCACTGCAAATCTACCAAGACCTGGCCGTCCCTCTAAACCTTCAGCTCATACAAGGAGAAGACTGATCAGAGATGCAGCCAAGAGGCCCATGATCACTCTGGATGAACTGCAGAGATCTACAGCTGAGGTGGGAGACTCTGTCCATAGGACAACAATCAGTCGTATACTGCACAAATCTGGCCTTTATGGAAGAGTGGCAAGAAGAAAGCCATTACTTAAAGATATCAATAAAAAGTGTCGTTTAAAGTTTGCCACAAGCCACCTGGGAGACACACCAAACATGTGGAAGAAGGTGCTCTGGTCAGATGAAACCAAAATCGAACTTTTTGGCAACAATGCAAAATGTTATGTTTGGCGTAAAAGCAACACAGCTCATCACCCTGAACACACCATCCCCACTGTCAAACATGGTGGTGGCAGCATCATGGTTTGGGCCTGCTTTTCTTCAGCAGGGACAGGGAAGATGGTTAAAATTGATGGGAAGATGGATGGAGCCAAATACAGGACCATTCTGGAAGAAAACCTGATGGAGTCTGCAAAAGACCTGAGACTGGGACGGAGATTTGTCTTCCAACAAGACAATGATCCAAAACATAAAGCAAAATCTACAATGGAATGGTTCACAAATAAACATATCCAGGTGTTAGAATGGCCAAGTCAAAGTCCAGACCTGAATCCAATCGAGAATCTGTGGAAAGAACTGAAAACTGCTGTTCACAAATGCTCTCCATCCAACCTCACTGAGCTCGAGCTGTTTTGCAAGGAGGAATGGGCAAAGATTTCAGTCTCTCGATGTGCAAAACTGATAGAGACATACCCCAAGCGACTTACAGCTGTAATCGCAGCAAAAGGTGGCGCTACAAAGTATTAACTTAAGGGGGCTGAATAATTTTGCACGCCCAATTTTTCAGTTTTTTATTTGTTAAAAAAGTTTGAAATATCCAATAAATTTCGTTCCACTTCATGATTGTGTCCCACTTGTTGTTGATTCTTCACAAAAAATTACAGTTTTATATCTTTATGTTTGAAGCCTGAAATGTGGCAAAAGGTCGCAAGGTTCAAGGGGGCCGAATACTTTCGCAAGGCACTGTATATAAAGAAAGTCCCACCAGTATTCCACCTAATATATATCATGACCAACCACTGGAGGTAATCTGCCAATCAGGACTCTTATAGAGGATCTGTCTGCTAATTAGAGGGACTGTTCTCATGCTAGCAATTAAATGGCATAGAACTTGCTAATTCAGCACACAAATTATGCAAACCTGTATATCGGAAGACCTTATCTGGGAGTCATTAATGCATCAGTAGTTGGGCATTGAAGAAGCGAAAGCTTTTCTGAAACGCGGCAGAGTTTAACATGGCAGCTCAGTTGGTATGTCATCATCAGGCTAAAATCTTAGCGATGTGTCTATTGATATTGTGCTCCTCTGAACATGGTAAAGAAGTGTAGCGATTTTGAAATCTCTAAATTGTAATTCTAGCTCTCGGATCACTGGTTTTTTTCGTAGCACGCCTGCCTCCGTGTTCCGTGAAAACTCTGGGCTTCGTCTTGGATGTTGTCGGACATGGCGTTTCCTGACGAGTAAAAGACTCTAATTTTGAAAAGCAAAGTATACCTGGGATGTTGAAAGGAAGGAAAATTCCGGCTTGTGTCGAACGGTAGAGTTTACCCTGGGGATAGAAGCTTGGTGGTGGTAGTACTGTAGTAGTCTGGGGCAGGGGTCTTCAACATTTTTCAGGTCAAGGACTCTTAGGCAAGAGAGACATTGGGCAGGACCCCCCGATACAAACTAATTTAACTAGAAACCAATCAGATTTCGCTCGTTATATTATGTTAAGACAGTTAGAACGTTGTTGTTTTTGTACATCATTGTCTGTATATTTTCAAATCTTTCCAAAAGATTTACGCTTCAATCATATATTTTGCAATTAAAAGGCACACTTTATTAAGTTGTTTACAGTTGTCTTTTAATAGATTTTTAGCATCATACATTTTTATCTTTTACCATCAGATACATTTACATCAACTTCAGCTTTAACTTGAGTCAATTTTACTGTCAGGAGGACAATTAAACATTTCCACGAATATCATCTTTAAGTTGAATTGAACTTTAATCCAGTCAATATAATATATATTTTTTAATAAAATATTTTATCTTTAATGTTTTTACACTTAAAAAAAAAAAAAAAAAACATTAATTAGCCTACCCCCTGCAGTACCGCCGTGGACCTCTTGGTTGAAGATCCATGCTCTAGGGTGTAGTAGTTTGTCAATGAATTTTGTCAATGAATACTGATTCATATAATTATGATTTCTGCTGCAAATAAAAAGAATAGTTAGATATCTTTCCAGTGCAAAAAAAGATATAGAAATTGTACCTTGCTGCCACATGATTTCCTGATTGGCTAAATGAAAGGACATTTAAGTGATCTCTATTGTGTGTATGTATGTAATGGATACGACTATCTAGATTTTGCTTGATTTTTATGTAAGTACTTATAACTTACAGTATGTCGCTATTGGTCGGGATTTTATACAACAATCGACGGTTATGGTGAAGGCGAAGGAGCTTATCAGTTCATAGGGACAACTCAAATGGACAACGTTACAAAGCCAAATAACCGAGGCGTCTCTGTCTGTCCGTTTACTTTATATGCAAATGAAAAGTTTAATCTAATCAACGACACTTTCGGACTAATAACAAGAAAAGTAAAAGAATTCACCCAGCAGTCACTCAGTTGCAGTTGCAACAGTTACCCAGAGAAAAAAAATAAGAACAGATTGACGGAGGACTTTGAAATTGCAAGTCCATCCGAGCGAACCTTGTAACCGTTGGGAATGGAAAAAAAAAAAAAGATTTGGCAAGCGGAATGGGCCAAAACTGAACCATCATTTTGCACAAAACTAATTACTGTAGACATGTAAAGCTGCAGTTGCCAGCAACAGCTTGGCAGCAAAGTACTAATGATGGTCATTTGTGGTGGAAAATCGTAATTATATCAAACATTTAACCATATCGTTGTTCACACTCATGGATGCCTATTTTTGGTTAGTTAAAAGACAATATACTGTACGTATCTCTTTGGATCCGAAGGTCACGAATTCAAATCTGAGCCATAACAAGCTGCCGCTCCTGGGCCCCTGAGCAAGGCCCTTAACCCCATTGCTGCTCAGTTGTATGAAGCAGATAAATGCTTAAATCTCTGACACAAATGCGTCCATATTGAAAGTTTTGCTTACCGTCAACCGACACGCATCCCATCAGCCACCGCACCTCACCGAACCATGTCACGTGACTGCGTGTCACCTTGCACTGCATTTAGTGTTTTTTTTTTTTTGTTGGACTTCTGATAGGAAGGTAATGGGTTCATTTGTCTTTCCCTTGAGTCTTTCATCTGGGTAATATGCGTCGTTATAAGGTTTTACTTGTTACCACTTTTGCCCCTTCCTTTAGTTCAGAGTTGAAAACATTTTACTTTTGATTGCAAGGTTCCGAGTTTAAATCCCAGCTTGCCGGGGCCTTGAGCAAGGGCCCTACCTCTTATTTGCTCAGTTGTATAAATATTATTATTGTATGCCCCTTTGGATAAAATGTGTCTGCCGAATGCCCCTAAATGTAAATGTGGTTTTTGCATGAATCTCAATTACAAAAAAAAAAAAGTGATAAATATGGCAATATGGCTATTTCAAAAAGGTAAAAAAAAAGAAAAAATTTGCTAGCCGTTTAATTTTTAGTAGCTTTAATATATTTATATTTTAAAAAAAGGAAAAAAAAAACATATGAAGTGTAAAATCCAGCGGGTTTTCTCCGACCACCCCTATCTATTTGGAGAAACATTTTAAATAAAGACACCAGCTTACAGCCATTATGCAAACGTGTAAAGCTCTTTAAAGAGAAGCGACAGAATAAAGGTCTCGGCTCGTGCTTCCCATTAACATCTATTCCGAATGAAAATGCGGGTCCAAGCGTCTTAGCGTTGACGCCGGGGCCAGAATTAGCATAACGCGTTCCGGCTTCCAAGCCCGTGCTGATAGATTGAGCTGCCAAACTTCCATCTCCATTTCCGAAACTGCAAAACGTGGATGGGGTGGAGGGTTTCAAATGCCTATGCACAAAAAAAAAAAAAAAAACATCTCATTGATCTTTGCCCAAATTTGCTCAGTTTTAGTAAATCCGGTGGTCTGGTCATTGACTGTACTGTAAATCGGCCTTGCCAACCTGCTCTTTATGAAGTGTGTACGGAGCGGATTTATCGATTGATTGATTGATTTGTTTTTGGCTCAATCTTCTCAACGTTGCACCGAATCAACAAACTCTGTGCTAACGCTGCTAATCGTGCAACTTCGGCGCAAACTAGGCGAAAAGATAGTGTGGCGAGATGCCAATCATCAAGCCTGAGCCCTGACTTTCTGAAGGAATATGGTGTGTCCGGATACAAGACGTGCACTATTGCCAAACTGGTGTTACCGAGGACAGCACAGCCTGAGGACGGGATTTGCTAGATCGTATCAAATCTGCCTCTAATACCCCTAAATCAACAAAGGCCTTCACTGTTTGATGTGAACTTTTTTGCTCTGGCAATTCGGAAATAGACGCTCCTGATGAACGGGACGAAAAAAGCAGCCAATGTCTAAAGAGAAATAAATAAATACAAATTTGAGCGAGGAAAAAGAACAGCAGCAATCCAGGGGCGGAGCTAGAGGATTGGGTATGGGGCGGCATTGGAATAATGAGGGGTGGCAACACTAAAGCAAGCATCCTTGCGTGGTTCATATAGATTCAAGGAATGTGATACATATATAAGGTGTGTACACTTTGGGCGCACATTTTTATATCGGCCTATAAAAATTCAATGAACCCTGATGTTTCATTGACTTTCCCTAAACCTGATATCTGAATTGGAAAGACATAAGAGATAATTAGGTATATTCAACTTCGAATACTTTGAACACACGATTGTAAACAATGATACATTTTTATGCCTCATTATTACTTTGATTTTAGTATTGTTTTAATGTTTAATATTTGTTGTAGTTTGCCGTAGTTTGCCTGTTGGCTCACGCCTGCACGTCAAAAAATGTCCATCTTGGCGAGTATCATCGTCTATATTACATCCTTTTACGTTCCTTTTTCTGCATGTAGGTTGTTTTTTTTGTGCAACAAAATCACATTAAAAATCGAGTGAACGTCATTCTTTCAAATCTGTATTAGTTTGCATGCGTCAGCTTATGAGCAAAAGAAAATGTTTATATTTATGTTTGTATAAGGTACAGTTCATATAGAAATTTCCCCAAATTTGGCATATTTCCAAAATTTCCAACCCAAATATTATATAATATACTTACATGTATATTTAAACAAATGTTCCCATTCGTAAAAAAAAAAAAAAAAAAAAAAAAAAAAAAAGAGCCGGTAATATATTTT
>JAAIIK010021595.1:0-10501 GCA_014706435.1 Silurus glanis
GTGTGTGTGTGTGTGTGTGTGTGTGTGTGTGTGTGTGTGTTTATGTACACAGTGCTCTTATCAGTATAAAACACATTGATTGAACACCCTTGGGCCTCTTCACGCTCTAATCCACATTAACATGTGTGTACTGCTGCATTTAATACACACCAAACATCATTTATTTCCATTTTACTTCTACCTCTCAACACACACACACACACACACACACACACACACACACACACACACACACACGTATCACTACAGCTGTACAGAAATAAAATAATAATATAATGAAACATTTATATTAAAAATATAAAAATGATATAAAAAACGATATAATGAACACTATATGGGAAGGAAAAGTCCAGTGTACACACCAGAAAGACCACAACCAGGACAGAAGACAGAAGGTGTGCATCCGTTTCTCATGTCGAGATATTATCCGTTATCATCTCCATGTTTTCTATATATTTCTGCAGTTAATCCAATCTGCATTCTGAATCTGATTAGAATTTCAAAAATGCGTTTCATTATTCATTATCCTTTGCTCAAATGTGAAATATTTCTCATTTCTCACCTCTATTTTTTATTTTAAAGTTATTTGGGTTTGTAAAATTGTAAAAGATCTGAACGCAGCTTTATCCAACATTCTGAATTCTTTCTGAGAAGTTCATATGGATCATTACAAGCTTTTCAAAATCAACAAGAGAGTGACAGGAAATGGAAGTCTGACACATGCGCTCTTGTTAAAGTGTTATTTTTACAACAATATCTTCACACATGTATTGCGAAACAACCCCAAACATCCCAAAGCCCCTCTCTGCCCTCCCTTCCCGTCTCTGCCCCTCTCTGCCCTCCCTGCCCCTCCCTGCCCCTCTCTGCCCCGCCCCACCCTGCTCCATGTTCTACTAGATTGTATGTGAGCTCTAAATAGTTGCTCAATTTTGTATGATATTATTCATTATTTGTGCAAATACTGGACATTTCCGACTAAGAAAAGACCTTCAATGGAATTCTCTTTGACCTCCAGGTTAGAATTGGATGTTAGATTGGATTGGATTGGATTGGATTGTGCATTTCAGGCCATTTTTGGCCAGCTTTGGTGCACCGTGTGTGTGATTAAACAAGTCGAGAAAATAAATAAATGTTATTTTCATTTTGTTGTGTGAAAAAAAAAAAGCCATTTTCTCCTGTTTTTGCTTTCAATATTGAATAAAAAAAAGAAACAAAGGTGTTGTAATTCACATTTTGTTTTTCAGTTAAGAAAGAAAATATAGGAGTGTAACATGCACAAAACGTTTTCTTTTACTCATCATGTCTGAGGAGGAGAGTAAAATATCTTCCACCCAGATTGAGCTTTTTATTACTTGACAGCAATTTGTGATTAAACAGTTAATATAATTAATATAAGAAACGGCGTTTGTTTGATTTTGTTTCGAAACTATGCAATATGTAAGAAATATTCGCTGAATAAAAAAAAAGAAAAAAAAAGAGGCTACGCTAATCCGGATATATAAAAAAAAAAAACAGCGTTTTCGTCTAAAAATGCTCTGCGTCCACACTATCGTTTTCAATCGTTTTCCAAAAGCACTAAAACACCTAGAAACGCTCATTATGTCTTGCTCATCAGACATGCGTGTGTCATTTCCGCTCGGCATTTATTTACTTTACAGCCCCTTGAAGCGTCATTGCAATGTCGAGTAACGGCACCATCACGTGACAAAAGAAAAAAAAAAAAGCGTCACCATTTCCAAAAGCTCCCCGTTTTTACCACGTTTTCAAATGTATCCGCTTTGGAGAGGGTTTTCAAAACGCTACATTTTTGTCGGCTCAAAACGGCAAAGATAGAAAGAAAAACTGAGTCCCCTGTAGCTCCTGTAGTTCGCGTCCCGTCTCGCTCGCTAACCAGCGAATAACACAGTTAACCAGCAAACTCTGATTCTCTAGAAACACTCGGGATCGTTAGCGGTCCGAGTACTAACACGCTGCTGTGTTTTGTAACAAAACTCCAATGTTAGAGGCTCTTTAACCTTCTACCAGTAAACAGTAGTACATCCTGTTGGTTACTATGGTAACCATTCAGGTAACCTGGCATTCAGTAAATGTTTTATCCTTCGTTCTGTGGTGGATCTGGAGCTCATCCAGGAAACATCCAGGAAACAATGGGCACCAGGTGGGAATACAGCTTGAATGGGATGTCTGTTTGACGTAAGGTCATGCTGCTACACACACACACACACACACACACACACACACACACACACACACACACACACACAAATATGAGGATGAAACCAACTTCTTAAACCTGCTGCAAATGTAATATTTATATTTCTATTTTATTCTTTAAAATCTTCAGAAGTTTGTGCTTGATCACAGCATTTGAGGGACTGAGCGTTTGTAGCTGCTATAACATCCTGACTTTCTGTTCATTCCCAGTTGATTTGCATTATTCCACATGCTGATTTCACAGATTGACCTGCTTTAGGATGATTTTTTTAATGCTGACTGCACCTCAGGCTTCTTCACCTCACCCACATCAGTACCTGACTTTACTAACACCCTTGTGGCTGATTGACTCTCACAATAATCTTTACAAATTCTACTGGAACATCTTTCTAGAAGAGTGAAGATTATTACAACAGCAAATGGAGTAGTGTAGCACCATTAATCCACCTGCTGTTGTGTTCTGAAAAGAACAACCCAAAAGATCCTGGAGGAAACCCACATGGACACAGGAGAACATGTGATCCTTGAGAACTTAAATCTGCCACCAGATGTCTTCACTCTTTAACCACTGTTTTCTTTTTGAGAACCTGGAGGAATCCCACATGGACAAGGAGAGAACAGGAATCTGAGCTCAGGAGTGACCCAAAGTACTTACCATTCCCTCAGGTTCCTGTCACATGTTCTCCTGTGTGGTTTCCTTCAGGTTCTTTGGGTTCTCTGGATTTCATCTTGGTTCTCTGGGTTCTTTATGTTTTTAGAAACACACCAGCAGGTGGTTTTTTGCTGTGAATGAGTGTAACCTTGGCGATCTTGAGACCCTGAGCAGAATAAAATGCTTACTGAAGATAATTGAAAGAAACAAATGTCTTCACAAATAGCTGAATACATGTACACACCCACACACACACACACACACACACACACACACACACACACACACACATGCACGTAAGTGAGAACATGCATTAGGATATGACCTTAAGATTTAATTGATTACTGATGTAAGGGGAGTAAAACACTTTAAAATACGCCATTATAGGAAAATAATATGGTGTGGTAACAGTTACTCCGCTTCATCATGGAAGAAGAAGGTGCCATGACAGTGCCTGCTTTCTTTACTGTCTAGTAGCTGAAAGCCTCATAAAAAAAAAAAATAAAAAAAAACAAGTCTATATATACTTTGGCTCAGCTCCAGGCCAATTATCCATTCAAAACACACATACACACACACACACACACACACACACACACACACACACACACACCTTGGCGTTAGCATGCATGCATGCATACAGACACACCTTCATTAACTTTAAAGGTCAACTTTGTCACTTCTGTAACACACGTATCACATCACCTGCCGTCGATGAGAAGTGAGGAACATGTTTAGAAGGGGCTTTTCATTTCACATACAAATTGGAGTAAATGCAGAACATGATCAAACTTTTACAGACCCATCAGCACCTAAGAGCATGGAGTTAATAAACAGAACAACAAACTAGAATTTCCTGAAGAAGGAAATCACCAAATATCTATTTTGGACTCCAGACTGCATGACACCATTGTTCTCGCTGTATATTCCCAGTTGTTTGTGGAGTCAATGATGGCAAGTAATGTCACAGATACATTTTTCAATCTGAATTGCATATGACACAATTCTCCTCGCTCAGACAAGTGTTTCGATATGTCACACGTCCACATTCCACGTTATTTTCGCTGGGGGTGGAGTCATTGATGTGACATCACAGATTAATTTCTTACTAAAAAAAACGTGTATGGGATGCATTTCTCCTCGGTGAGACGAGTGTTTTGATATATCACACGTCTATATTTCCTGTCATTTTTTGTTTGGGGGCGGAGTCAGTAATGTGAAGTGAGGCCACTGTTTAACCCAACAATCAACACTTCCCACAGTGCTGAACATTCTGTCCACGTTGCAGGAGTTTATTACTGACTATAAAATAATGTGCAGCATCTTCTGCATTTTGCACTACGACGTGAACGTAATCTGGATTCTGATTGGTCAGAAGGTGATCACAATTTCTAGAGGAGCAGCTCTGAGAGTAGCTCCATCACACCATCATTCCTACGGTCGAAGGGGTCAAAAATTTGTGCAACTGACGGACTTGCAGTTAGTAATCACAGACCTGATAAAAGATACAGGTAGAAAATTGGGTTCCTCTGAGGTTCTTATGATGTCCGAGCTTTTTTTTTTTTAAAACACGGGTTCTCCTCGGAACCTTAAAGAGAAATGGAACACAAATATTTTGTTCATTTGAGAATTTGTCTAGAATTTATAATAAATTTAATTTTGTATAATTATTAGAGAAGATTCACATAAATCAAATATACAAACATTAAAAACAAGCATGTCAACGTAGTAAAGCCGGCAGTAAATCACGTTTGAAAGCAGATAAGTTACTGTAGGAGACAAATGCGATAAAAACAGAATGCAACGGAGAAACGCAGGAAGCTAACAGGCTTCTTCTTCTTTTTCTTTCCGCTTCTCCCATTAGGGGGCGCCACAGCATATCATCCGTCTCCATACCCCCCTGTCCTCTACATCTGTCTCTTTCAGACCAACTACCTGCATGTCTTCCCTCACCACATCCATAAACCTCCTCCTTGGTCTTCCTCTTTTCCTCCTTCCTGGTGTCTCCATCCTCAGCATTCTCCTACTGATATACCCCATGTCCCTCCTCTGCACATGTCCAAACCATCTCAATCTCACCTCCCTCACCTTGTCTCCAAAACGTCCTACATGCGCTGTCCCTCTAATAAACTCGTTTCTAATCCTGTCCATCGTCGTCACTCCCAACGAACATCTCGACATCTTCAGCTCATTCGCTGAAAACCACAAAAGTGACTAAAAAAGTGATCGTTTTCTGCTGCGAAGTTACAAACAGTTTCTGCTCACCGTGCTGATGTTTCACCTTCATCCCTGACACCAGAGTTCTCTTTTCACATGCTCGTACATCACTGAGGTCCTTCCGTCCCACACAAACTGACGCTTCGCATCACTTCAACTTGATTAGTTGTTGCAGCTCTAGATGGGTTCTGCTCGAACATTTCTTCTTCTTCTATGGCTTTTGCATAGAATGAGCAATAGAACAGAAAGGTTCCTCAGAAGTTCTTCGGAGAGCTAATGGTCCAGGTTTTTGATGGTGGGTGGGTTCTGCTTGAAAGCGTTTCGAAAGTGTTATAGGAATATAAAAAAGTTCTCCAGGTTCCACCAGAATCTCCAATTCTGGTCCAATTATAGAGGAATACTTTGTGCAAAGCAGCAGTTGGACTTCAGTTTGTCATAAATCCATATGTCCTAAGTGTGTTGCAATCTTCGATTCGATTCGATTGTGATGATGTTCAGGTTCGCAATCCCAGATCTTCTTCTGTCCACGCTGCTAGAAGAAACCAGGGTGTCCACATTAGCTGTGGGAGGGACACAGATTAACCAGTCACAGGCTCGAGCGCACGCACTACATGCAAACCGGTGTGTGTGTGTGTGTGTGTGTGTGTGTGTGTGTGTGTGTGTGTGTGTTTGAGTGAGAGAGAGAGAGAGAGAGAGAGAGAGAGAGAGAAGGACAGACAGAGTTAAAGCGCTGCAGAACGCTGGAGCACGCTGACGCTTAGAACTCAGTCAAGCGTTCTAGAACAGGAGTTCTTTTGGTTCTCGCGCTGAGAAACGTCTCGTATCCGGACGTTCAAACCAAATCCGGATTAAAATTTTTTATCCAGATTTTTTTTTTTTTTTTTTTGCTCACACCTGCGGATTGTTGTTGTTGTTGTTGTTGTTGTTCAACATCATGTTGAAGTTCACCCTCTTGCCTGATGGACTGATTTGATTAAAACCGTTATTAAATTCTGAAAGCTTCTGGGAAGCGCGAGCGTCGCGGTTCGGAAAGCGCCGAGGAGCGGAAGGAGAACCGAGGAAGCTTCACGATGTCCCAAGCCGAAGTGCACGCGGGAGGACTCGCGTTCCCCAAACTGCCCTCCAGCTTCGACGCCGAACCGTTCCTGTCCGCGCGGCTCGCGCTCAGGCGCCGGAGACACTCGGCGAGCTCGAGGAGGAACGTGTTTCGGGTCAACAAAACGCACACGTTGGAGGAGAGCGGCGGCTCGTCCTGCGAGCGCGTCCCACATATGCTGAGCAAAACCCTGTCCTGGTCGGCGGACGACATTTCATCTGCCGAGCAGAAGAAGAAGAAGAAGAACAAGAGGATGAGCAATGCAGGAGAAGGAGCTGAAGGAACTGGAGAAGCAGTAGAAGAAGAAGGAACAGGAGCGGCGGCGGCGCAAACGGACACGCAGTGCGAGCGCTCCTCGCGCTCCAGCTCCGGCTCACCAACGCGCCGCGCGCAGTCCAACACCGGCGGCGCCGCCGTGAAGAGCTCGAGCACCGACTCCGAGGAGGAAACCGCGTCCAAGAAAGCGCCCGAGACCAACAAGTGGGAGCAGGAGAAAGAGGACGAGGTCGAGACCAAAGCTGTGGCCACTTCACCAGACGGGAGGTTCCTCAAGTTCAACGTGGAGATCGGTAGAGGTTCCTTCAAGACCGTTTACAAAGGACTGGACACTGAAACCACCGTGGAGGTCGCGTGGTGCGAGCTACAGGTACAAGAATCCTTACAGTTATAAGCTTCTGGGTTTGAAAAGTCTACAGTGTTAGAAAGAGACATGAAGTGCAGGACCAGTTCTTCTCACCAGCTCAAGTGTTCCTGAGATGGTTCTAATGGTCCGAGCTTTCTAAAGCTAGACTTTGTTTGGAATCTTCTTGACAGATTCGATTTAGAACAGGTTCCTCAGAAAGTCCCAGTCTAGACCTTATAGTTCCACTATGATTATATTCCTGGAATGAAAGATAAGTGTTCCTCACTAGTTCCTTGAAACACCAGAAAATGGGTTCCAGTTGGAACGTAAAAGTTAAACCCTATGTTTTAAGCTTCTGCATAGTTCTTCATGATTCCTGCAGGAGTTCTAATTGTGGTTCATTTATGTATACAAATGATATTCATAAAAAACAAAGTCCTAGAATAAAGGGTTCCTCAGGGGTTCTTATGATGTTTAATAGTTCAGGCATTTTAATTGTGGGTTCTTCTTGGAGATTAAAGTAAAACATGGAACAGGTTCTACAGGATGGTTCAGTTTTGGCTCTAGTGGAAAGGTGCAGTCAGGAAAAAACCTCAGTGATTCAGATTTTCTGTCTACATGTTCTTGTGTTCTGCTTGGACTCTTCTAAAAGGGTTCTTTTAGAACTGCCTCCATTGGATGGGTTCTCCTTAGAAGCTTCTGTAAAAGGAAAAGTGGTTGTACACAGAACAGGTTCACCTGGAATGTTCAGTTATATACAGTTTCTATATTTATAATTATGTGCAAGTACGTTCCTGCAGCTGAAGGTGCGCTTTAAAAAAAGCAAGTTCTTTAGAGGTTCTTTGAATGGGTAAAAATTCAGGCATCTAAAAATGTCTTCCATTTGGAGACTAAAAGATAAACCCTCCACGAGAAGCTCTAATGATGGTCTAATTTTGTACATTGGCAATTTTTTACTCATGAAACAACACTCTTGAAATGTTTCTCAGAGTTTCCTTGATTGAAATTGTTCATGCTTTCTGGAGCTAGGTTCTGCCTTGAAGGTGTTTTGTTGTAGAGTTTGGCAAAGAACATGTTCTTCTGCCAATGGAGAACATTAATGTTCTTCTAATAACAAAAACAGTTTCCTATTGCAAAAGGACGTTCCTGTGTTTTAGGGTTCTACATAGAACAGGTTCACCAATTATGTTCCTGAAGATACGCTTTAAGAAAAAACAGGTTCCTCAGGGGTTCCTTGGATGGTTTAACTGTTCTGAGGATAGGTTCTGCTTGAAAAACTAAACGATAAATCAAGCTGAATGGATCCTCCTTAGAATCATCTGTTAAAGGGAATACATGTCTTCCAGGGATCTAGATACAGTAGAATGAGTTTTCCTGGAATATAAAATCAGATAAATTGATAATATTGTTCTACAAGCTAAAAAAAGAACCATATGTTGTAGGAATCAGTGTAGTTCCTCAGGTTCTGCCAAACGGTTCATCAGTCCAACTGTGTACAGTTAGCGTGTTTTACTGATGAAATGTTCCTCTGATGGTTCCTCTGAGGTGTTTTCCGATATGTTCTACTCGGAAGCGATACGTTGTACGGTTCGAAATAGAACCAAACATGATGTTCTAGGATAATAATGAACTTCGGTGGTTGCATCTTCAGGGCGGTGAGTCTCTCTTTTATAGTCAGAGGAAACTCTGTTTCAAAATCCAAAAGTTCTTCAAAGACCTCACACCTCGCTGGGTGGCTTTTACAGTCACATTCCTGAGCGGCACTAACCCTCTTTTTCTCATTTCGAAGTGACATTTCCTCCCTGCTGAGTCTCAGCCGAGCTAATCAGCTCAAAAGAAAAAGAAAAAGGAGGTTTATTTTGCCGACAGAAGAGCGCTTAATTATCTCTCTAGATTGCTAGCGACTGAGCGTTGCCACGGTGACGGCACCTCCGGTTCCTCATCCGAGAGCAGTATGGTGAGCGGGTGCACTTTTTAATGAACCGCAACTAATGTTCTGCTCTGCCAGCACACACACACACACACACACACACACACACACACACACACACACACACACACACACACAAGCTGGGTAAACACCATTTGACATAGCGCTCTGTCGTTAGCATGTGTGTGTGTGTGTCATTAAATATTTCCGTCGTCATGGTGCAATCCGAAGCAGACGCCATATCTGTGTCTTATCTCGTTTGTGTCTGATGTTAAACTATTACCTTGTGTAGTTCTGGATTCTGATTGGTCAGTAGGTGCTGATTGGACGCTAAATGAGAAATCAAGCTGTGTGGGTCCTCCTTTGAACATTCTGTAACAGTAGAATGGGTTCTCCTGGAATCTTCATCATAGATGTTTATGATGTTTTACTACCAGCTAAAACCCTCTGTTGTAGGAATCAGTGTAGTTCTCAAACTGTCCATTAGTCCAACTCTGTACTCTTCTGTTCTTTGGATGGATTGGTGTTGGAAGCCATAGTGATGGAAGCCATGAAGATGATATAATCTAGTTGTAGAGAACCAGCTTGATCCCTGGGATTTGTACAGCAAACATTCCAAAGTATAAACGCTTTCATCATTCGAATCATTGACATGTTGAAGTTTTCTAAATGTTGATGGAAGGAGTCTCACGAAATAACGTTGTTTCCGGTGAGAACCTCAGGTGTGAGGAGGATCCCAGTGACAGAGTGCACACATGGTCAGAATAGCGCCAGTCGCACAGCTCCTGATGTACACAGGATGATGTCTAACAGCACAATGACTTATGAAGGTCGGTGCTCCCTGTGACTGTGCGATCAGCCTTATGCTGCCGTATGTTGGCGTGTTACAAAACTAGTGTTGAAACCTTTTGATTCACAGCAGGACAAATGAAATAAACCTGGACGCACTTGTGATTGTGTGATTATGTGTAACAGATCCCTCAGATCTCATTAGCAAAGAAATCTGTTCATATATTTCATCATATCTCAATAAACACTCTGATAAGCCGAGCTGCAGGGGGACACTGTGACATGCGGCGGCGCTTTATTACGCTCCACATCGTTCACAAGCTTCTCAACACCTCACAGAATTGTGACGGAGCTGAAGACCAGAACACGACAACCAGCAGCTACTGCGCTTTGTTTTATACGTATATATATTTGTACTCTGTCTGTCCTTTTCTTTTTTTCTTTCTTTCTTTTTATCTGCCTGTATCTGTCTATGTCTACCTGTCTGTCTGTCTGTCTGTCAGTTTCAGTTTGTCTGCCTCTCTGTCCGATTGTCGCTCTGTCGCTCTCTCTTACTCTCTGTTTTTTTCTCTGCCTACCTGCCTGTCTGTCCACCCCCTCTCTCTTTCTTTCTTTGTCCCTCTCTCTCTCTCTCTCTCTGTCCCTCTCTCTCTCTCTTTCTCTCTCTCTCTTTCTGTCTCTCTCTCTCTCTGTCTCTCTCTCTTTCTGTCTCTCTCTCTGTCTCTCTCTCTTTCTGTCTCTCTCTCTCTCTCTCTCTGTCTCTCTCTCTTTCTGTCTCTCTCTCTCTCTCTCTCTCTCTCTCTCTCTCTCTCTCTCTCTCTCTCTCTCTCTCTGTCTCTCTCTCTCTCTCTCTCTCTCTCTCTCTCTCTCTCTCTCTCTCTCTCTCTCTCTCTCTCTCTCTCTCTCTCTCTCTCTCTCTCTCTTTCTGTCTCTCTCTCTTTCTGTCTCTCTCTCTCTCTCTTTCTGTCTCTCTCTCTCTCT
>JAAIIK010021596.1:0-10511 GCA_014706435.1 Silurus glanis
GTGTGTGTGTGTGTGTGTGTGTGTGTGTGTGTGTGTGTGTTTATGTACACAGTGCTCTTATCAGTATAAAACACATTGATTGAACACCCTTGGGCCTCTTCACGCTCTAATCCACATTAACATGTGTGTACTGCTGCATTTAATACACACCAAACATCATTTATTTCCATTTTACTTCTACCTCTCAACACACACACACACACACACACACACACACACACACACACACACACACACGTATCACTACAGCTGTACAGAAATAAAATAATAATATAATGAAACATTTATATTAAAAATATAAAAATGATATAAAAAACGATATAATGAACACTATATGGGAAGGAAAAGTCCAGTGTACACACCAGAAAGACCACAACCAGGACAGAAGACAGAAGGTGTGCATCCGTTTCTCATGTCGAGATATTATCCGTTATCATCTCCATGTTTTCTATATATTTCTGCAGTTAATCCAATCTGCATTCTGAATCTGATTAGAATTTCAAAAATGCGTTTCATTATTCATTATCCTTTGCTCAAATGTGAAATATTTCTCATTTCTCACCTCTATTTTTTATTTTAAAGTTATTTGGGTTTGTAAAATTGTAAAAGATCTGAACGCAGCTTTATCCAACATTCTGAATTCTTTCTGAGAAGTTCATATGGATCATTACAAGCTTTTCAAAATCAACAAGAGAGTGACAGGAAATGGAAGTCTGACACATGCGCTCTTGTTAAAGTGTTATTTTTACAACAATATCTTCACACATGTATTGCGAAACAACCCCAAACATCCCAAAGCCCCTCTCTGCCCTCCCTTCCCGTCTCTGCCCCTCTCTGCCCTCCCTGCCCCTCCCTGCCCCTCTCTGCCCCGCCCCACCCTGCTCCATGTTCTACTAGATTGTATGTGAGCTCTAAATAGTTGCTCAATTTTGTATGATATTATTCATTATTTGTGCAAATACTGGACATTTCCGACTAAGAAAAGACCTTCAATGGAATTCTCTTTGACCTCCAGGTTAGAATTGGATGTTAGATTGGATTGGATTGGATTGGATTGTGCATTTCAGGCCATTTTTGGCCAGCTTTGGTGCACCGTGTGTGTGATTAAACAAGTCGAGAAAATAAATAAATGTTATTTTCATTTTGTTGTGTGAAAAAAAAAAAGCCATTTTCTCCTGTTTTTGCTTTCAATATTGAATAAAAAAAAGAAACAAAGGTGTTGTAATTCACATTTTGTTTTTCAGTTAAGAAAGAAAATATAGGAGTGTAACATGCACAAAACGTTTTCTTTTACTCATCATGTCTGAGGAGGAGAGTAAAATATCTTCCACCCAGATTGAGCTTTTTATTACATGACAGCAATTTGTGATTAAACAGTTAATATAATTAATATAAGAAACGGCGTTTGTTTGATTTTGTTTCGAAACTATGCAATATGTAAGAAATATTCGCTGAATAAAAAAAAAGAAAAAAAAAGAGGCTACGCTAATCCGGATATATAAAAAAAAAAAACAGCGTTTTCGTCTAAAAATGCTCTGCGTCCACACTATCGTTTTCAATCGTTTTCCAAAAGCACTAAAACACCTAGAAACGCTCATTATGTCTTGCTCATCAGACATGCGTGTGTCATTTCCGCTCGGCATTTATTTACTTTACAGCCCCTTGAAGCGTCATTGCAATGTCGAGTAACGGCACCATCACGTGACAAAAGAAAAAAAAAAAAGCGTCACCATTTCCAAAAGCTCCCCGTTTTTACCACGTTTTCAAATGTATCCGCTTTGGAGAGGGTTTTCAAAACGCTACATTTTTGTCGGCTCAAAACGGCAAAGATAGAAAGAAAAACTGAGTCCCCTGTAGCTCCTGTAGTTCGCGTCCCGTCTCGCTCGCTAACCAGCGAATAACACAGTTAACCAGCAAACTCTGATTCTCTAGAAACACTCGGGATCGTTAGCGGTCCGAGTACTAACACGCTGCTGTGTTTTGTAACAAAACTCCAATGTTAGAGGCTCTTTAACCTTCTACCAGTAAACAGTAGTACATCCTGTTGGTTACTATGGTAACCATTCAGGTAACCTGGCATTCAGTAAATGTTTTATCCTTCGTTCTGTGGTGGATCTGGAGCTCATCCAGGAAACATCCAGGAAACAATGGGCACCAGGTGGGAATACAGCTTGAATGGGATGTCTGTTTGACGTAAGGTCATGCTGCTACACACACACACACACACACACACACACACACACACACACACACACACACACACAAATATGAGGATGAAACCAACTTCTTAAACCTGCTGCAAATGTAATATTTATATTTCTATTTTATTCTTTAAAATCTTCAGAAGTTTGTGCTTGATCACAGCATTTGAGGGACTGAGCGTTTGTAGCTGCTATAACATCCTGACTTTCTGTTCATTCCCAGTTGATTTGCATTATTCCACATGCTGATTTCACAGATTGACCTGCTTTAGGATGATTTTTTTAATGCTGACTGCACCTCAGGCTTCTTCACCTCACCCACATCAGTACCTGACTTTACTAACACCCTTGTGGCTGATTGACTCTCACAATAATCTTTACAAATTCTACTGGAACATCTTTCTAGAAGAGTGAAGATTATTACAACAGCAAATGGAGTAGTGTAGCACCATTAATCCACCTGCTGTTGTGTTCTGAAAAGAACAACCCAAAAGATCCTGGAGGAAACCCACATGGACACAGGAGAACATGTGATCCTTGAGAACTTAAATCTGCCACCAGATGTCTTCACTCTTTAACCACTGTTTTCTTTTTGAGAACCTGGAGGAATCCCACATGGACAAGGAGAGAACAGGAATCTGAGCTCAGGAGTGACCCAAAGTACTTACCATTCCCTCAGGTTCCTGTCACATGTTCTCCTGTGTGGTTTCCTTCAGGTTCTTTGGGTTCTCTGGATTTCATCTTGGTTCTCTGGGTTCTTTATGTTTTTAGAAACACACCAGCAGGTGGTTTTTTGCTGTGAATGAGTGTAACCTTGGCGATCTTGAGACCCTGAGCAGAATAAAATGCTTACTGAAGATAATTGAAAGAAACAAATGTCTTCACAAATAGCTGAATACATGTACACACCCACACACACACACACACACACACACACACACACACACACACACACATGCACGTAAGTGAGAACATGCATTAGGATATGACCTTAAGATTTAATTGATTACTGATGTAAGGGGAGTAAAACACTTTAAAATACGCCATTATAGGAAAATAATATGGTGTGGTAACAGTTACTCCGCTTCATCATGGAAGAAGAAGGTGCCATGACAGTGCCTGCTTTCTTTACTGTCTAGTAGCTGAAAGCCTCATAAAAAAAAAAAATAAAAAAAAACAAGTCTATATATACTTTGGCTCAGCTCCAGGCCAATTATCCATTCAAAACACACATACACACACACACACACACACACACACACACACACACACACACACCTTGGCGTTAGCATGCATGCATGCATACAGACACACCTTCATTAACTTTAAAGGTCAACTTTGTCACTTCTGTAACACACGTATCACATCACCTGCCGTCGATGAGAAGTGAGGAACATGTTTAGAAGGGGCTTTTCATTTCACATACAAATTGGAGTAAATGCAGAACATGATCAAACTTTTACAGACCCATCAGCACCTAAGAGCATGGAGTTAATAAACAGAACAACAAACTAGAATTTCCTGAAGAAGGAAATCACCAAATATCTATTTTGGACTCCAGACTGCATGACACCATTGTTCTCGCTGTATATTCCCAGTTGTTTGTGGAGTCAATGATGGCAAGTAATGTCACAGATACATTTTTCAATCTGAATTGCATATGACGCAATTCTCCTCGCTCAGACAAGTGTTTCGATATGTCACACGTCCATATTCCACGTTATTTTCGCTGGGGGTGGAGTCATTGATGTGACGTCACAGATTAATTTCTTACTAAAAAAAACGTGTATGGGATGCATTTCTCCTCGGTGAGACGAGTGTTTTGATATATCACACGTCTATATTTCCTGTCATTTTTTGTTTGGGGGCGGAGTCAGTAATGTGAAGTGAGGCCACTGTTTAACCCAACAATCAACACTTCCCACAGTGCTGAACATTCTGTCCACGTTGCAGGAGTTTATTACTGACTATAAAATAATGTGCAGCATCTTCTGCATTTTGCACTACGACGTGAACGTAATCTGGATTCTGATTGGTCAGAAGGTGATCACAATTTCTAGAGGAGCAGCTCTGAGAGTAGCTCCATCACACCATCATTCCTACGGTCGAAGGGGTCAAAAATTTGTGCAACTGACGGACTTGCAGTTAGTAATCACAGACCTGATAAAAGATACAGGTAGAAAATTGGGTTCCTCTGAGGTTCTTATGATGTCCGAGCTTTTTTTTTTTTAAAACACGGGTTCTCCTCGGAACCTTAAAGAGAAATGGAACACAAATATTTTGTTCATTTGAGAATTTGTCTAGAATTTATAATAAATTTAATTTTGTATAATTATTAGAGAAGATTTACATAAATCAAATATACAAACATTAAAAACAAGCATGTCAACGTAGTAAAGCCGGCAGTAAATCACGTTTGAAAGCAGATAAGTTACTGTAGGAGACAAATGCGATAAAAACAGAATGCAACGGAGAAACGCAGGAAGCTAACAGGCTTCTTCTTCTTCTTCTTTTTCTTTCCGCTTCTCCCATTAGGGGGCGCCACAGCATATCATCCGTCTCCATACCCCCCTGTCCTCTACATCTGCCTCTTTCAGACCAACTACCTGCATGTCTTCCCTCACCACATCCATAAACCTCCTCCTTGGTCTTCCTCTTTTCCTCCTTCCTGGTGTCTCCATCCTCAGCATTCTCCTACTGATATACCCCATGTCCCTCCTCTGCACATGTCCAAACCATCTCAATCTCACCTCCCTCACCTTGTCTCCAAAACGTCCTACATGCGCTGTCCCTCTAATAAACTCGTTTCTAATCCTGTCCATCGTCGTCACTCCCAACGAACATCTCGACATCTTCAGCTCATTCGCTGAAAACCACAAAAGTGACTAAAAAAGTGATCGTTTTCTGCTGCGAAGTTACAAACAGTTTCTGCTCACCGTGCTGATGTTTTACCTTCATCCCTGACACCAGAGTTCTCTTTTCACATGCTCGTACATCACTGAGGTCCTTCCGTCCCACACAAACTGACGCTTCGCATCACTTCAACTTGATTAGTTGTTGCAGCTCTAGATGGGTTCTGCTCGAACATTTCTTCTTCTTCTATGGCTTTTGCATAGAATGAGCAATAGAACAGAAAGGTTCCTCAGAAGTTCTTCGGAGAGCTAATGGTCCAGGTTTTTGATGGTGGGTGGGTTCTGCTTGAAAGCGTTTCGAAAGTGTTATAGGAATATAAAAAAGTTCTCCAGGTTCCACCAGAATCTCCAATTCTGGTCCAATTATAGAGGAATACTTTGTGCAAAGCAGCAGTTGGACTTCAGTTTGTCATAAATCCATATGTCCTAAGTGTGTTGCAATCTTCGATTCGATTCGATTGTGATGATGTTCAGGTTAGCAATCCCAGATCTTCTTCTGTCCACGCTGCTAGAAGAAACCAGGGTGTCCACATTAGCTGTGGGAGGGACACAGATTAACCAGTCACAGGCTCGAGCGCACGCACTACATGCAAACCGGTGTGTGTGTGTGTGTGTGTGTGTGTGTGTGTGTGTGTGTGTGTGTGTTTGAGTGAGAGAGAGAGAGAGAGAGAGAGAGAGAGAGAGAAGGACAGACAGAGTTAAAGCGCTGCAGAACGCTGGAGCACGCTGACGCTTAGAACTCAGTCAAGCGTTCTAGAACAGGAGTTCTTTTGGTTCTCGCGCTGAGAAACGTCTCGTATCCGGACGTTCAAACCAAATCCGGATTAAAATTTTTTATCCAGATTTTTTTTTTTTTTTTTTTGCTCACACCTGCGGATTGTTGTTGTTGTTGTTGTTGTTGTTCAACATCATGTTGAAGTTCACCCTCTTGCCTGATGGACTGATTTGATTAAAACCGTTATTAAATTCTGAAAGCTTCTGGGAAGCGCGAGCGTCGCGGTTCGGAAAGCGCCGAGGAGCGGAAGGAGAACCGAGGAAGCTTCACGATGTCCCAAGCCGAAGTGCACGCGGGAGGACTCGCGTTCCCCAAACTGCCCTCCAGCTTCGACGCCGAACCGTTCCTGTCCGCGCGGCTCGCGCTCAGGCGCCGGAGACACTCGGCGAGCTCGAGGAGGAACGTGTTTCGGGTCAACAAAACGCACACGTTGGAGGAGAGCGGCGGCTCGTCCTGCGAGCGCGTCCCACATATGCTGAGCAAAACCCTGTCCTGGTCGGCGGACGACATTTCATCTGCCGAGCAGAAGAAGAAGAAGAAGAACAAGAGGATGAGCAATGCAGGAGAAGGAGCTGAAGGAACTGGAGAAGCAGTAGAAGAAGAAGGAACAGGAGCGGCGGCGGCGCAAACGGACACGCAGTGCGAGCGCTCCTCGCGCTCCAGCTCCGGCTCACCAACGCGCCGCGCGCAGTCCAACACCGGCGGCGCCGCCGTGAAGAGCTCGAGCACCGACTCCGAGGAGGAAACCGCGTCCAAGAAAGCGCCCGAGACCAACAAGTGGGAGCAGGAGAAAGAGGACGAGGTCGAGACCAAAGCTGTGGCCACTTCACCAGACGGGAGGTTCCTCAAGTTCAACGTGGAGATCGGTAGAGGTTCCTTCAAGACCGTTTACAAAGGACTGGACACTGAAACCACCGTGGAGGTCGCGTGGTGCGAGCTACAGGTACAAGAATCCTTACAGTTATAAGCTTCTGGGTTTGAAAAGTCTACAGTGTTAGAAAGAGACATGAAGTGCAGGACCAGTTCTTCTCACCAGCTCAAGTGTTCCTGAGATGGTTCTAATGGTCCGAGCTTTCTAAAGCTAGACTTTGTTTGGAATCTTCTTGACAGATTCGATTTAGAACAGGTTCCTCAGAAAGTCCCAGTCTAGACCTTATAGTTCCACTATGATTATATTCCTGGAATGAAAGATAAGTGTTCCTCACTAGTTCCTTGAAACACCAGAAAATGGGTTCCAGTTGGAACGTAAAAGTTAAACCCTATGTTTTAAGCTTCTGCATAGTTCTTCATGATTCCTGCAGGAGTTCTAATTGTGGTTCATTTATGTATACAAATGATATTCATAAAAAACAAAGTCCTAGAATAAAGGGTTCCTCAGGGGTTCTTATGATGTTTAATAGTTCAGGCATTTTAATTGTGGGTTCTTCTTGGAGATTAAAGTAAAACATGGAACAGGTTCTACAGGATGGTTCAGTTTTGGCTCTAGTGGAAAGGTGCAGTCAGGAAAAAACCTCAGTGATTCAGATTTTCTGTCTACATGTTCTTGTGTTCTGCTTGGACTCTTCTAAAAGGGTTCTTTTAGAACTGCCTCCATTGGATGGGTTCTCCTTAGAAGCTTCTGTAAAAGGAAAAGTGGTTGTACACAGAACAGGTTCACCTGGAATGTTCAGTTATATACAGTTTCTATATTTATAATTATGTGCAAGTACGTTCCTGCAGCTGAAGGTGCGCTTTAAAAAAAGCAAGTTCTTTAGAGGTTCTTTGAATGGGTAAAAATTCAGGCATCTAAAAATGTCTTCCATTTGGAGACTAAAAGATAAACCCTCCACGAGAAGCTCTAATGATGGTCTAATTTTGTACATTGGCAATTTTTTACTCATGAAACAACACTCTTGAAATGTTTCTCAGAGTTTCCTTGATTGAAATTGTTCATGCTTTCTGGAGCTAGGTTCTGCCTTGAAGGTGTTTTGTTGTAGAGTTTGGCAAAGAACATGTTCTTCTGCCAATGGAGAACATTAATGTTCTTCTAATAACAAAAACAGTTTCCTATTGCAAAAGGACGTTCCTGTGTTTTAGGGTTCTACATAGAACAGGTTCACCAATTATGTTCCTGAAGATACGCTTTAAGAAAAAACAGGTTCCTCAGGGGTTCCTTGGATGGTTTAACTGTTCTGAGGATAGGTTCTGCTTGAAAAACTAAACGATAAATCAAGCTGAATGGATCCTCCTTAGAATCATCTGTTAAAGGGAATACATGTCTTCCAGGGATCTAGATACAGTAGAATGAGTTTTCCTGGAATATAAAATCAGATAAATTGATAATATTGTTCTACAAGCTAAAAGAAGAACCATATGTTGTAGGAATCAGTGTAGTTCCTCAGGTTCTGCCAAACGGTTCATCAGTCCAACTGTGTACAGTTAGCGTGTTTTACTGATGAAATGTTCCTCTGATGGTTCCTCTGAGGTGTTTTCCGATATGTTCTACTCGGAAGCGATACGTTGTACGGTTCGAAATAGAACCAAACATGATGTTCTAGGATAATAATGAACTTCGGTGGTTGCATCTTCAGGGCGGTGAGTCTCTCTTTTATAGTCAGAGGAAACTCTGTTTCAAAATCCAAAAGTTCTTCAAAGACCTCACACCTCGCTGGGTGGCTTTTACAGTCACATTCCTGAGCAGCACTAACCCTCTTTTTCTCATTTCGAAGTGACATTTCCTCCCTGCTGAGTCTCAGCCGAGCTAATCAGCTCAAAAGAAAAAGAAAAAGGAGGTTTATTTTGCCGACAGAAGAGCGCTTAATTATCTCTCTAAATTGCTAGCGACTGAGCGTTGCCACGGCGACGGCACCTCCGGTTCCTCATCCGAGAGCAGTATGGTGAGCGGGTGCACTTTTTAATGAACCGCAACTAATGTTCTGCTCTGCCAGCACACACACACACACACACACACACACACACACACACACACACACACACACACACACACAAGCTGGGTAAACACCATTTGACATAGCGCTCTGTCGTTAGCATGTGTGTGTGTGTGTCATTAAATATTTCCGTCGTCATGGTGCAATCCGAAGCAGACGCCATATCTGTGTCTTATCTCGTTTGTGTCTGATGTTAAACTATTACCTTGTGTAGTTCTGGATTCTGATTGGTCAGTAGGTGCTGATTGGACGCTAAATGAGAAATCAAGCTGTGTGGGTCCTCCTTTGAACATTCTGTAACAGTAGAATGGGTTCTCCTGGAATCTTCATCATAGATGTTTATGATGTTTTACTACCAGCTAAAACCCTCTGTTGTAGGAATCAGTGTAGTTCCCAAACTGTCCATTAGTCCAACTCTGTACTCTTCTGTTCTTTGGATGGATTGGTGTTGGAAGCCATAGTGATGGAAGCCATGAAGATGATATAATCTAGTTGTAGAGAACCAGCTTGATCCCTGGGATTTGTACAGCAAACATTCCAAAGTATAAACGCTTTCATCATTCGAATCATTGACATGTTGAAGTTTTCTAAATGTTGATGGAAGGAGTCTCACGAAATAACGTTGTTTCCGGTGAGAACCTCAGGTGTGAGGAGGATCCCAGTGACAGAGTGCACACATGGTCAGAATAGCGCCAGTCGCACAGCTCCTGATGTACACAGGATGATGTCTAACAGCACAATGACTTATGAAGGTCGGTGCTCCCTGTGACTGTGCGATCAGCCTTATGCTGCCGTATGTTGGCGTGTTACAAAACTAGTGTCGAAACCTTTTGATTCACAGCAGGACAAATGAAATGAACCTGGACGCACTTGTGATTGTGTGATTATGTGTAACAGATCCCTCAGATCTCATTAGCAAAGAAATCTGTTCATATATTTCATCATATCTCAATAAACACTCTGATAAGCCGAGCTGCAGGGGGACACTGTGACATGCGGCGGCGCTTTATTACGCTCCACATCGTTCACAAGCTTCTCAACACCTCACAGAATTGTGACGGAGCTGAAGACCAGAACACGACAACCAGCAGCTACTGCGCTTTGTTTTATACGTATATATATTTGTACTCTGTCTGTCCTTTTCTTTTTTTCTTTCTTTCTTTTTATCTGCCTGTATCTGTCTATGTCTACCTGTCTGTCTGTCTGTCTGTCTGTCAGTTTCAGTTTGTCTGCCTCTCTGTCCGATTGTCGCTCTGTCGCTCTCTCTTACTCTCTGTTTTTTTCTCTGCCTACCTGCCTGTCTGTCCACCCCCTCTCTCTTTCTTTCTTTGTCCCTCTCTCTCTCTCTCTCTCTGTCCCTCTCTCTCTCTCTTTCTCTCTCTCTCTTTCTGTCTCTCTCTCTCTCTGTCTCTCTCTCTTTCTGTCTCTCTCTCTGTCTCTCTCTCTTTCTGTCTCTCTCTCTCTCTCTCTCTGTCTCTCTCTCTTTCTGTCTCTCTCTCTCTCTCTCTCTCTCTCTCTCTCTCTCTCTCTCTCTCTCTCTCTCTCTCTGTCTCTCTCTCTCTCTCTCTCTCTCTCTCTCTCTCTCTCTCTCTCTCTCTCTCTCTCTCTCTCTCTCTCTCTCTCTCTCTCTCTCTCTCTTTCTGTCTCTCTCTCTTTCTGTCTCTCTCTCTCTCTCTTTCTGTCTCTCTCTCTCTCT
>JAAIIK010021597.1:0-10464 GCA_014706435.1 Silurus glanis
CACACACACACACACACACACACACACACACACACACACTTCATTCTGGATAGAATACAGAGTTTGGTTCATCATGAAGTGCATTCGTGCGTCACTGACCGTGTGCCTGAACATTCAGTGCCTCGTACCTGCAATAGGTGTACATCACTGTGTGTGTGTGTGTGAGTGTGTGTGTGTGTGTGTGTGTGTGTGTGTGTGTGTGTGCAGGTCCTGACAACTCTGGTTCTGTTTTTTTCTTTTTTTCTTTCTGTGTGTATATTTATGTGTGTGTGTGTGTGTGTGTGTGTGTGTGTGTGTGTGTGTGTGTGTTAAAGTGACATTCACAGACAGTGGCTTTGAAAATAAGCTTCTGGCAGCAGTATAAATGTGAGAACAAACCTGCAGTCAAAACATCATGGGCTTTATTTAAATTGCACTACATGTCTGGACAGGTCCATGTGGTGAGCAGCAGGTGTGTGAAAGTTTGGTGACCTGAGAAATTCTGACTATACAGAAATCTTTCCTTCATATAGTGATGATGATCTTAATAAATGTGGAGGCCCAAAAATCAGACCCAAAACCTTCTATCAGATCCAGAATTTACTATTAGACTTTGAAATTCGACTCAGAATCTCCATCAGACCCAAAACCTTTTAGAAACCATTTGTACTTTCATTTTTACAGATTCAATCATTTGATACTATTTTTAACTTCCACATGATCTTTATCTAATATCTTTATTCTTATTTTATATTTATAGTCCCTTTTTAGTCCCACAATTTTCTGTGCGTCCGATCAGGTTTTTACATTTCACTCCAAGTTTCTCTTGATAACTATGTTTTTAACATCTTGAAATCCTAAAATCTCTTAAAAATCTTGAAAATACAGACCAAGAATCTTTAATCCAAATCCAGAATATTTGATCAGATCCAGAATCTTTAATCAGATCTAGAATCTTTTATCAGACCTAAACATTTTTTTAATCCGATTCAGAATCTTTAATCCAATCCAGACTATTTGATCAGATCCAGAATCTTTAATCAGATCTAGGATTTATTATCACATTCAGAATCTTCTATCTGACCCTAATTCTTTAATCCGATTCAGAACCTTTAATCCGATCCAGAATGTTCAATCAGAATTAGAATATTTAATCGAATTCAGAATCTTTAATCAGATCTAAAAACAATTGTATCAGAATCAGAATATTTAATCGAATTCAGAATCTTTAATAAGATCTAAAAAATTTTTATCAGATTCAGAATCTTCTATCAGACCCAAAATCTTTAATCCGATTTAGAATCTTTAATCAGAATCAGAATCTCTAATCACATTCAGAATCCTTAATCAGATCTAGAATCTTTTATCAGATCCAGAATGTACTATAAGACCCCAAAACCTTTTATCAGACTCAGAATGTTCTATCAGATTCACAAACTTTTATCAGATTAGACATCAGAATCAGGTTTATTGGCCAAGTGTGTTGACTAACACAAGGAATTTGGTTCCAGCTGTTGGTGATGATGTTGGTGATGAATCTTCAGTCAGATACAGATTCTTTTATCAGACCCAGAGCCACTGTGAAGGACAATGATGAGCAACACAAAAATGAGAATTTCTTGGCATAATAATGATAAAAGCAGTGTTTGAAGCAGTGCTTTTGCAACCTCCTGAGGATCGAGTAGATAAATAAGTTAATGTTTGGGGTTTGTGCTGCACACTTTCCCTATTCATTTTCAAAGAATAGAAGGTTTTTTTAAGGGTTCCTTAAAGGCTCTTCGGATAATTTAAGGTTCTTAGCTCAAGTAGTAGATATCGTAGAGTGCAAAAGTTTGTGCCCCATGGTTTCACGCCTCACTCCACTCAGATACTCCAAGAGCAAATGATTAAGAACCCATGACATAAATTGTTATAATATAGAGGAAAAAACATGAGATGAAGTGAACATCATGTAACATTTTTTATAAAAACAAACAAACAAAAAACAGTTATTAAATAAATAAAACACTTCTTTCAGAGTGTTTTATGGTGTTTGGACAAAGCTGCGTTTCAGTGAGTGGATTACGTGATGGAATGTGACAAAAAGTTGTGCTGGTTTTGTTTTCGCAGCTAATTCAGGGCTGTAAATAAAATGGTGCATGGATTGTAGCTGTTTTCCAGAAAAACTCTGAGATCTCGAAGAGAAACTCATGCAGATGCTGATCTTTAAAAGTGTTTATTGTACAGATTGTGTCTTTTACATATATACACTTCATGACAAACAGTAGCTTGTGCTTCTGGTTCTGCTTGTTTTGAAAGCTTCTACGCACACGTTGTGGGAGATTTATGTTTAAGAATAAAGATCCTCAGAGCAGGAGAGAGAAGATCCTCAGGAAACCTGAGTTGTTTTAAAACCTGGAACTTATTGAGTTGCTGAAACGGATTCTAAAGGTTTATTGTGTTCCAGCAGTAAGTGCTTTGTGATTGTGTTCCAGAGTAAAACATGGAATAAAGTGATCGAAAGCTGGGTTTCCATCACTATTCATCTGTCTGGGTTTCTTATATTCTAGATATAAATGATTATAAAGTTTCCAAGCTGTTCCACCTGCAATGCTCACAAGTGTGTGTCTCTGTGATTGACAGGTGAGCTAGTATATGCCCCGCCCACTCAGACAGCACAGTCAGTTTAGCTCTTTGGATTGTAGTCATTTGCTATCGCTGCTGTTTAAGGTTGCGATCGCTGTTGTGAACAGAAATGAAAGCTTTTCAGCTTCACGTTTTGATGAAGATTTAGGATCAATTTTTACCTACTAGTTGGTTTCCTAGTAGAACATTTTTGGACGCAAGAAAAATAACCGTTTTACCAAAAACCAGTGGGAAAATGTTTACCTTCCTGACAGTTTCTAGATGCTAAAAATAAAGCATCAGGTTCATAGCTTGCAAACAGAGAGCTACAAAGAACCTAAGATGGTTCTTCATATAAGTAATCGTTCTACATTTCAGAAAAGAGCGTAATTAGAAACCGTTCTCCAGGAAGATTTGGTGTAGGGTTCTGCATAGAACTGTTGCAGGTTTCACTACGGGTTCGTGGCAGCTTAGTGGTTACAGCATTTGGCTCTGAAGGTTGTGATTTGAAATCCCAGGCACACCAATCTGCCACTCCTGGGCTCCTAAGCAAGGCCCCTAACCCCATAGCTGTTTAGTTGCTTGAATGATATTTATATTAAAGCAACTGAATGTAAAGCTCTGGATATGATGCTCTTATCCAGAGCGACTTACAATGATCTCATTCGTGCAAATGAGCAGTTGAGGGTCAAGGGCCTTGCTCACAGGCCCAACAGGGGCAGCTTAGTGGTGGGATTTGAACTTCCAACCTTCTGATCAGAAGTCCACCATCTTAACCATTCAGCTACCACTTCTACTTCTCTTTGAGATAAATGTAAGTTGCTCTAAATAAGGGCATCTGCTAAATGCTGTAAATGTAATATACTTCGATAAACTTGTTTATTCTTCTCAATGATCTCCAGATGTTCAAGAACTTTTATGGATTCTTTGTTTGTTAAAAAGTGCAGCTGTAACATATTTAATCCTGACCAATGCCTTTGACTTTTGACAACTCAGTGGAATTGAATTGAATTCAATTCAATTCCTATAGCACTCAACAATGGACATTGTCCACACGCAGAGATAAGTAGATTATAAATGTACAGTCTAGCATCATAAAATAGTCCCTATCATTTTATTCCTAATGATTGAGCCAGAGGTGACGGTAAAGGGAAAACTCCCTGAGATGGTATGAGGAAGGAACCTTGAGAGGAACCAGACTCAAAAGGGAACCCGTTCTCATCTGAGTGACACCACTGATTTATAATTCCATCTTCGCTGAGGTTATCAAATGTTCACTGGCTGAGACCTGAGTGCAAAACTCATCATGCATATTGTAGTCCGAAGCCACTGTAGCAAAACTGTTTATGTTCATTACATTTTTGGCATTTAGCAGACACGACACCAGAACGACTTACAGCTAAGGGGTTAAGGGCCTTGCTGAAGGGCCCAGCAGTGGCAGCTTGGTGGAGCTGAGATTTGAACTTGTGACCTTTCGATTCAAAGTCAACACCTGTCCATGTGAATGTGTTCAGAGTGGTTTCTTATTGATCCAGATTAGGATCATGATGGATCAGGCAGGTCCGAAGAACAGAAAGGCACAAGAACTTTGGTACTTCAGGAGCTTGTGTAAGTTGACAGAGAGAGAAAGAGAAGAGAAAGAGAAGAGAAATAAAAAAGAGAAGATCCCATTAATATAAATGTAAGAACCCTGACATGGTTCTTGGTTCTTATAAAGGTTGTAGGGTTCAACCTCATTCTATAACCTGATCCTCAGAATGGTTTCACTGCTAAATTCCTGAATTTCAAACAAATTATATTAATAATAATAATAATCGTAAATCGTTGCCATTTCAGGGTTTGATTTATTACCAAACGTAAAGTACGTTATTAAATGAGCACGCTGAGGTTTAGCTCCATGTCTCTGCTGCAGCTCTACATCATCCACTACTCCTCGAGCTCCACACAGGATGTAATTGTCCTCTGAGTCACAGCACATTTCCAAAAGAACATCTGGAAGCAATGATTTATTATCCTCAAACACTGCTAAGGTTTTTTTTTTTTTTTTTTTACGTTTTAAGTACAGTGCCAGTTTGGAGATCTCGCAGTTCTGACGTCAGGAAAGTAGGTCAGACATTCAGAGCAAAAACAGGACTCAGACTCACCATCAGGACAGAAGAAGGAGAAGAATGGAGAGGAAATAGAAGAAAAAAAATTACCATACCACACAATTCACACAGCGGTGACGGAAAAGGACCAGGAAATGATCCAGGAAAGCATTTCAGACAATCTATATGTTCTTAATCAGGACAAATTTCTGAAAGCAACATGCCTGAATGTCTGAGTGATGTGAGATATGAAGAAATGGGGGTACAAACCTTTGCACACCACTTTAATTTAGAACGTGGATTTTTTAGGGAAACTAATAACCTTTAATTATTTAAGGAACTATTAAAGAACCACCAAAGAACCCTTGATGCTTGGTCCACCCTTAAAAACCAAGGTTTCTCAGGGGTTCTTGAAGGGTATGCTGGGACACCAGGTGATGCTCCTCTCCGTAAGGAACCATTTCAGATCCGGAGAAACTTTAAAGTCCTACCTCTGTTTTAATGATCAGTCTACAGCAATAAAAACTCAGACAGACAGTGTGGGATTCTGCACATGGTTTTCCAGATGCTTCTCCATGAGCTTGGAGCAGTCCCTGAGTAAAAGCTGTTTTTTTTCTTTTGTAACTCAAAGGTCTCAGCTCAGCGGTCACTTTAGCAACACTTTCGTGTGTTCCTCATGTTGCTAAGTTGCCGAGTCGGGAATTTCCAGCACTTTGGGAGCACCTGTTGTGTGCTCATAATCTGAACGTTTGCAAATCAAGCAACTGTTGGAGGAAAAAAAAAACGAGGGCAACTACACTGTGCAAATACAGTGGTTTATAGAGCCAAAGGTCATCTGGATCATTATATAGAACACAAAATAAACCATAGACACACACACACACACACACACACACACACACACACACACACTAATGAAATGTTTGAATGAATGAATCATGTTGAAGCTAAGAATACAAGAAAATGATGAGAAACCGCAGCATGAGCCAACAGAAAGCTTCAGCTTTTACTATTCATTTATGATTTACGAGTCGTATTACACCATACAACCAAACGATTGTGACCAAACACCCAACCATAAGATTACAACGTGGTCCGTTTTGAACGTCCAAGTCCACGTTTGCTGTTATAATAAGCTCCACTCTTCTGAGGAGATGTTCTACTAGATTTCATGGAGATTTATGGAGATTCATTCAGCCACAAGGGTGTTAATAAAGTCAGGTACTGATGTAGGTGAGGTGAGGAGGCTTCTGGGGTGCAGTCCGTGTAAAACATTAATCCCAAGAGGGGAGATCCTTCACTCCAACCCTATGGAAGCAGATCTTCATGTGCAATTTGTGTCATTTCAATTGTGTGCCTCCAATGTTTTGTATGTGGTCCACCAGAAGAACCACATACTGTGTGGCTTGAAAATTCAGGTGTCTCAATACTTTGAGGCAAGTGGGGACTAAGGCCATGACCACACTAATAGGTATTTGTTTAAAAACGCATATTTTTTCAAGTGGATAAATAAAATAAAAAAACCCGCCATTTTCGTGACGCAGTGTGGACGGAGGCTTTCGAAAACGCATTGTTGTCTTTTTCTTAATCCATCTCCGGTATCTCTTCAATCTGGGGTTCGGAGAGAAGGAATGGAGAAGGGAAGGGGCCGGAGAGACGAGGTGAGACGAGACGAGACATCAATCCTCGTGTCCTGTAACACACAGATCATCCATCATCCCTGTAGCGCCTGTGAGCACACAGACCTTTCCACCTGCCAGACAGAGGTCCTAGAGGAGAATTACTATCACCCTGACCTTAAAGGAAAGATAGAACGAGAGTAAGAACGACAGAGAGGGTGGGAATGTTCAGGGTCTTTATTACTTTCATTCTGACACATTGTCTGGAATTCAATTTCACATGTAATACTTAAGAATAATAATAAGTGTGTTGAAAATTATTAGCAAAACATGTTGGAAACAAAACCTGTAGGTCCTAAACTTAGCGAATAAAGGACACACACACACTCACACACACACACACACACACACACACACACACACACACACACACATAAATATACATAAGCACCTTTTGCGATTTGCGCTGGATTTCCACAATGGTGTCAAAATGGTGACCTTCGTGCAGACAGTGAAGTCCTTAGGACCCTGAGGCACCCTGAGCCCACCACCCTGTATGTTAATGGACACCTGAGAAATTTACTTCTGGACAGATTATCTCACTGGCTTCCATGTCCCTGGAATTAGTTTTGCCACCCTACCTGTTCTGGTTCCTGTTCCCTGATCCTGATCCTAACCCTGACCCGGACCCCTGATCTGCTTCTGTTTTCTGGTTTGGACTCTGGATTGTTTTTGTTTTTTGTGTTTTTGCTCTGCCTATGTTTGCTCTGTTTGCCAGCTCTGAATTTTGGACTGTCTTTTTGGATTTGTTTTTGTCTCTGCCTGCTCTGTCTGTCGGCTCTGACCCTAGAACTGTTTTCGACCTTATGATTTTTGAATTTCCCTGAATTGCTCAGTCTCTTGGCTCTTGGACTTTGGACTGTTTTTGATCTGTTTCTTTATTAAAGACCGTTTTCATCATACCCCTGTTGCTTCCTGCATTTGGGTCCTTCCACTCCTCCCAGTCATGCATCACTGACAATAAGAGGAGCTGTATGAGCAGTTGGACACTAAGGAAGGAGAAAAGGATTTGTAGAAGAAATGACCATCTGTGAGCAACAGTATGGTTTCATGCCGAGGAAGAGCACCACAGACGCATTCATTTATTTGAGAATGTTGATGGAGAAGTATAGAGAAGGTCAGAAGGAGTTGCATTGTGTATTTGTGGATTTAGAGAAAGCGTACGACAGGGTGGAGAGAGGAGTTGTGGTATTGTATGAGGAAGTCTGGTGTGTCAGAGAAGTATGTGAGGGTGGTGCAGGACATGTATGAGGACAGTGTGACAGCAGTGAAGTGTGCAGTAGGAACGACAGACTGGTTCAAGGTGGAGGTTGGACTGCATCAAGGATCGGCTCTGAGCCCTTTCCTGTTTGCAGTGGTGATGGACAGGTTGACGGACGAGGTCAGACAGGAGTCTCCGTGGACTATGATGTTTGTGGTTGATATTGTGATTTGTGGTGAGAGTAGGGAGCAGGTGGAGAAGAGCCTGGAGGGGTGGAGGTACACGCTGGAGAGAAGGGGAATGAAAGTCAGTAGGAGTAAGACAGAGTACATGTGTGTGAATGAGAGGGAGGGCAGTGGAGGGGTGCGGATGCAGGGAGAAGAGGTGGAGAAGGTGGAGGAGTTCAGGTACCTGGGGTCAACAGTGCAAAGTAATGGAGAGTGTGTTAGAGAAGTGAAGAAAAGAGTGCAGGCAGGGTGGAGTGGGTGGAGAAGAGTGATAGCAGGAGTGATTTGTGATAGAAGAGTATCTGTGAGAGTGAAAGGGAAAGTTTATAGGACTGTGGTGAGACCTGAGATGTTGTATGGATTAGAGACAGTGGCATTGAGTAAAAGACAGGAGGTGGAGCTGGAGGTAGCAGAGCTGAAGATGTTGAGGTTTTTGTTGGGACTGACGACGATGGACAGGATTAGAAACGAGTTTATTAGAGGGACAGCGCATGTAGGATGTTTTGAAGACAAGGTGAGGCAGGTGTGATTGAGATGGTTTGAAGAATTGGTAAAAGAATGTTGAGGATGGAGCCACCAGGAAGGAGGAAAAGAGGAAGACCATGGAGGAGGTTTATGGATGTGATGAGGGAAGACATGCAGGTAGTTGGTTTGAAAGAGGTAGATGTAGAGGACAGGGGGTGTGGAAATGGATGATCCGCTGTGGCGACCCCTAATGGGAGAAGCGGAAAGAAGAAGCTGACACTGGAGACGCGTCCATAAATGTCTTGTTACCTGATAAACACCTCTGATTATGTTGTAGTTGACACTCTCTGGACAAAAGTATCGGTATACCTGATTGTTCTCCCTTTTATACCACAATCCACAACCTCAGTGTCATAGAAGATCAAATACACATTCCAGGCGTCACCTGATTGTTTCCCAACCTTCATCAGTGAACCTGTGCCAGGTGCAGGCTTTCTGTTCTGCATCCTGAGATGCTCTTCAGCTCGACACGGCTATAAAGGGTGCTCGTTGGAGTTAGTGTATCTTTCCTGTCGGCTTAAACCCTTTTCACCTGTCGCCAACATGGAGCCGAATCCAGACGACGCATGAAAAACAATCGCTGCTGTCGTAGGCGTTGTCCTCCATAAAGGTCCTCTTTTATGTTCCTGTAACCGTCATTAAGATGTCTGTCATAGTTCAGGTTTTAGGAGAAAAGAATTGTTCCTTTGGCTTCTGAGATAAAAACATTTTTGTAATGTTTTGCTGTGGGTGACTCCCCGTTCGAGACTCGCACAATTTACAACACACACAAACATATACACACACACACACACACACATGCTGGAATGCATTGAATTATCCAGTAAACAGTAATTACAGGCCCGTGTGTGTGTGTGTGTGTGTGTGTGTGTGTGTGTGTGTTATGACAGGGGCTCTGAGGCGAGTTGATCTTCAAAAAAACTCAGTCTTATATAAAAACACATTTCTGCATCTGTATTTCCTCCCAGATGTGCCCCGAACCTCTGGAGAACATTTTAAAAAGGTCTCCAGTCGGCGATGAGATCCAGGTCCTGGGTGCTCGTTGAACAATCGAGCCTCAGTGTGATGTCGAGTCGAGTCAAGGCAGGAGGTGTGCGAGTGCGACTCGTTCGGAGATGACGTCAGCACAAATCACTTTGCTAAATGGCTAGTTATGTTCAGGAGCGTGAAGCTCCGGCCACCACTTGCCAAACAGCAGCTTCAGTCAGAGGCGCTGGATCGCCGCCCGCTCATCAGAAAAAGTAGTTCTGGTTCATTTACACTTTTTTGGAGGCTTCTGCGAGATTCTTATGCTATCAGAGAAAAAATAGTGCCAGTAACTTTCCACTTTCTTGTAGGTTTAGTGGATCTGGAGAAGGTTTTGTGATATTCGTACGAAATAATAGTCACACAACTACACCACAAATTCTTCCTCCTGAAAAGATAGTTCTCGTTCATATACTTTCTTGGAGGTGTTTACAGCGATCCTTGCGCCATCAGGGAAAAAGTAGGTCCAGTAAATCTTCATATTAGGTACTTTACATTTCCCTGAAGGTTTTGTGGTATTCCTACACCTTAACAGATACAAAACTTCACTGCAAATTCCTCCCACTGAAAAAGTAGATCTGGTTCATTTACACTTTTAGAAGAACACTTTTTGTCATGTCCATACACCATTTAAGAAAAACTAGTTTCAATAACTTTCAACTCTCTTGAAGGACTTGTCGTATTTGTACACTCTCAGATTGACACAATACAGATTCCTCCTCCTGAAAAAGTAGTCCACACGGCATCGGAAAAAAACTGTAAACATTTCATACAGTTTAATGATATCCATCCAGATTCCTGATTATGGAAGAGTAGTTCCGGTTACTGAAGGTTTTTGTGATATTTGTACACCACCAGATCAGAACCTTCTATCTATACCACCTCCACCTAAAAAAAGTAGTTCTGGTTAATTTACAGTTTTAGGAAGGTTTTTGTCGCATCCATACACCATCAGAGATCTCATCCACTGTCCTCTCCTTGGTTTGTTACCTGACTGTGTTCACCTGTGTTGTGTTCCACCTGGATTTCAACACACGTTTGACTTTTGTGCATAAACATGTCATTTTGCTTTCAAACCTTTGTGGTAATCACACACACACACACACACACACACACACACACACACACACACACAC
>JAAIIK010021606.1:0-11414 GCA_014706435.1 Silurus glanis
TCCGTGCACCATGAGTTGTTAACATAAATGCACAGACCTCCACCTCTACGCTTACCAGAGTCCTCTGCCGTCCTGTCCGCCCGAAAAACACTGCGACCCCCGAGCTCAATGGCGCTGCTGGGAATGTTGTTGTTGAGCCATGTTTCCGTAAAAATCATGACATTACATTCCTTAATCCGTTTGTGTGATGTTATCCGGAGCAGCAGCTCATCCATTTTATTTGCAAGAGACCGTACATTAGCAAGGAAGATGCTTGGAATCGATGGTTGATGCGGGTTTAGCCTTAGCTTAGCCCTGATGCCGCCTCGCTTCCCCCTCCTTTGTTTACGGTCTCGCCGCCGGCGCTGTGGTCTTCCTGTTTTTTGTATTTAAAAAAATCCTTTGAGCCTTGCACCTAGGATATATTTCTATCATTCCTATATCCCTATCATCCCATACCTTTGGTCCCTGGAATGAGAGTATAACACTCAAACACAATTCAGGCTCAGAAAGACATCCAGAAATCACTATGAACATAGTTTGCCATGATATCCACAAATGCAGTTTTAAGCGCTGTTATGCAAAGAAGAAGAAGCCAAAGCTCATTTAAAATGAACTGAGGCAAAGTGAAAAATTGTTCTGTGTAAGACAAATCAAAATTTGAATTTATTTTGGAAACCATGGACGCCTCATCCTCCGGACTATAAGAAAGGGACCATTTGGGTTAGGGTTAGGGTTACCATCATGTTATCAGCACTCAGTTCAAAAGACTTCATCTCTGATGGAATGAGTGTATATTAGTGCCTATGAAATTGGCACCTTGCACATCTGGAAAGGTGCCATCAATGCTGAAATGTAAATACATGTTTTACAATATATGCCTCTATCCAGACAACATCTTATTTAGGAAAGGTCTTGTGCATTTCAGCAAGACAATGCTAACTGCATACCACATCTATTACAACAGCATGGTTGTAAAAGAGTCCACTCTGTATTAAAAGAGTCCAGGTGCTGACTTTGCCTGCCTGCAGTCCAGACTTTTCAACAATTGAAAACATTTGTCACATCATAAGGAGAAAAATGATAAAGCAGACCCAAGATTATTGTTCAGCTAAAAGTCTGTATCAGACACTAATGTACTAATGTATTAATGCACAACATTCCTCTCCCAAAATGCCAGCAATTGGTCTCCTGAGTTCCCAGATGTATATGGATTCTTCCCATATCTTTAGCGTATACTACTCAGTGGTAAACATGGCCCTGTCCCAACTTTTTTGTCTGGATGTTTGGTTTGGTTGTAGGAATAGTTTTTGCAGAAAACAAATTCAAAATTACCATTTTCTTTTTCCTTTTACAATTTACATTTACATTTCCTCAGTTTAAGGATTTAATATGTTTTCTATGTTTTCTATGCTTTCTATTTCTATTATGAATAAAATATAGGTTTATGAGATTTGCAAAATCATTGCATTCTGTTTTCATTTACATTTTACACAGTGCCCCACCTTTTTTGGATTTGAAATTGTACTACAAACGCACTGCAACTTGTGCAAAATGTAGCAATAGGAAGATAAACATGTATAAAACTAGTTTTAGCATTACTCCAATGCCTTTAGAATGAACTACCATTTTAAAATTGTTTTGAAATTTCATCATCATCATCATTCTGACATTTGATAGATTCATATGAAACTTGTAGAAAAATGTTGATGGAAAAACATTCAAGACAGTCTTTCCTGGAATGGTGAATGGCAGATTTCCCCCTAAGCTCAGACCATGCAATGCTCAGAGAAATTGGAAAAAAAAAACCACATCTCAGACTCTCAGTTAACATGTTCATTGTTAATGTTCATTACAGTACAATTAGAAAAGGACTTAACAAGTATGGTTTGTTTGGAAGTGTTGCAAGGTGAAAGCCTCTTCTCTTCATAAAGCACAAGACTTCTGGAACAATGTCTTTTGAACGGACGAGACCAAAGACAAAATGTTTGGCCATAATGCACAGAGCCATGTTTGGCATAAAACAAACACAGTATATTAGCACAAAATTGAATTTGTAAAATTAGCTCATGCAACAAGACAATGATCCCAAGCACACCAGCAAATCTACAACAGAATGCCTGAAAAAGAACAGAATCAGTGTGTTGCAATAGCAGAGTCAAAATCCAAACCTCACCCTAATTAAAACACTGTGGCAGGACCTTAAGAGAGCTGTTCATAAACATATACCTGCAAACCTCAATGAACTAGAGCAAGGCTATAAAATAATTATTGAACAAAATTACTGATAAATGACTTGCTTTACATGATTTCAAGTTTATTGCTGCTAAAGGTGGTTCTACAAACTATTGAATTATAAGCTGTAGGTTTCTCTATTTCGGCTTGATTTTGGCAAAAAAGAAATAGTGACACGGTATTATATGTCATGTTTTGTTGTTCATTTGAGGTTGTATTTACCTAAGACCTAATAAGGACCAGATAAGTTTAATTATTTCCTGATAAGTAAAACCATAGAATTCTAAGAGGGAGTACTTTTTTGCTTACATGACTAAAATATTATTGCTCTGAGCTTTTTGTTTTCAACTTTGAAACAAATCGTGCATTTTATATCAGGTATAAACTGACATGTTGTTTGTTCTTCTTCACTTGTGAGTATGAAACACATTTTGAGCAAGTTACTGGAAATGCATGAGTCAGTGAAAGTCAGTGATGGTGAATTGCAGGACAATGGCTGCATATTCTTTTTTGGGCATTAAATAATCCATTTGTGGTTTATGACAAAGAGAAATACTTTTGTTGGGTCACTGTCTTAATCCAAAGTAAGAAAAAGGAAGCCAGTTAAAACAGATTACAGATTAAATTTCGCTTCTTCAGCACTTTTTCAGCTTGCTCATAGAAATTCAATGCAATGTGACATTGGAAGCTCTTTCTCCAGATACATGCTATTCTCAGGCTTATGTAGTGTTAAAGCATACACAAAATACACACACAAAAATAAGATTGAGGACAACGAAAAGTTGGACAAGCTGAACATCAAATATTTTTAAATCAGGTTTTTTATATTACAGAGGAATTTTGTCTGTGCTATTATACTTACAAGTAAACTAAATACATAGTATAGTCAAGACAGATGTTAACCATTTATACTTTAAATTTTATTTGAGACATGTTGTTCATATTCTATTCACTACAGAGATTCAAGGCTAGATAATAAATAATAGTAAAACTCTTTTTCATCTTGTGCAAAGAGGAGAATATTCTATGATATCCTTGTCAGAGTTCAAGGCTACTGAGTTTTAACATATTATAATGTATTATTACTGTACTTTGGTTGCATGTTTGTACATATTTTGGATGTGAATTTTAAAAGTTGCTAGAAATGTAAGTTAAACTACACAAAGTATTTCAAGTAAATAATCTTGCATTGAATAAAAATCGAAAGGAGAAAAAAAACTATTCAAACTTTTTTCTTTACTTATGAATATGTACTGCCACCTACTGATCAGAAAACTACAAGGTTAAACGTTGAAACTCAAGAAAAATTGTGGTCCTAGTAACACAAATGTATTCTCAGGGTTAGAATGGGATAATGTATAGCTCATGAATCCTTCACTCAGTTGTAAGTTTAAATATTAAGTTTAAGTAAGTTTAAGTAAATTTAAGTAAATTTCATTCCATGAATGTGCATCAATCAATAATTACTTTGGAGGAATAAGTGAAACCTGAATGTACAGTAAATTGAAAGGGTATCAAGTAGTTTCCAGTGGCACAGGAGAAAAACCAAATACAGAAATGCTTACAGGTATCATGAAATATCTCTCTGAACTTTGATAACTTGGAAACAAATAATAAATAAAAAATATTGTGATCATTCTAACAATGATGCAGTGGGGAGCAGTGATTCATCACATCTATAAAGTATGCAGTTTAGTCCTGAGATAGCCCATGTAGTTTTCCTCTTTCTTTCTCTGGTTTCCTCCTGTCTCCCAAAACATAGTAGTGAAGAGTCAATCCAAGATACCTTAATATGTGGATGTGTGTAAATGTGTGTGCGTGCGTGCGTGGGTGTGTGTGTCTACGCGCATGGTCTAGCCGAGGGTGTGTTCTTACTTCACACCCAGTGTTCCTGAGTTTACTTTCTGGATCTACAGTGTTCATCAGGATAAAGCAGTTACTGGAATTGTCTCCTTTTGTTGATTTAGCCTTAAAACATACACTAAATTGACATATTTATTGGCACACTGAACTTTTCGAGCCACATGGGCATCTTCTCTAAACAGTTTCCACAAAGAAACTGGAGGCACACTGTTGTATACTGTAGGATGTCTTTGGATGCAGTTATGTTCCCTTGACTTGAACTAGGAGACCCAAACCTGTTTCAACATCACAATGCCCCTGTGCATAAAGCTCCATGATGATATGGCTTACGTGGATTTTTACGTGGGCCAATTAAGAGTGGAAGATCTTAATTGGCCAAATATTGAGCTCTGACCTCAACCCTCTTGAACACCTTTGGGATGAGTTGGAACGTTACTGCATTGCTTCTCACCTCACCTACATTAGTTCCAGAATTTACTAACATCCTTGTGGCTAAATAAGTACACATTTCCACAAGCACACTTCAAATTCTAGTGGACCATTTTAACAAAAGAATGGAGGTTATTATAACAGCAAATAGGGATTAAATGTGGAATGAGATGCCCCCCAAAAGCACATTTGACTCAGGTGTCTACAAACTTTGCATATATACTGTATATATAGACTGACTGATTTTGCAGGCCATCTGATGCAGCACTCCATCACTCTCCTTCTTGAACAAATAGCTCTTACATAACTGAGAGGTATGTTTAGGGTCATTGTCCTGTTGGAAAACAAACTATCGTCAGACTAAGTGCTAACCAGATGGAATGGCATGTCACTGCATAATGCTAGTGTGCCCTCAATTTTGACTAAATCACCAACAGTGTCACTAGCAAAGCCCCCCACATCAACTCACCTCCTCCTAAATGCTTCACAGTGGGAACCACACATTCAGGAACAGTCCGTTCACCCTCTGTACATCTATCAAAGACATGGTGGTTAGAACCAAAAATCTAAAATTTGGACTAAAATCAGACCAAAGGACAATTTTCCACTGATCTAACGTCCATTCCTTGTGTTTCTTGGCCCAAGCAGAAGAAAATTGTTATATGAAGTAATGGCTTTTATTTATTTTTGCTGCAATTCGACCATGAAGGCCTGACTCATGCAGTCTCCTCTGAACAGTGAAGTCGAAATACGTCTGCCACTTCAACTCTGAAGCTGGTAATGCTAATAGACTTATCTTCTGCAGCAGAGGTAGCTCTTGGTCTCTTTTTTTTTGGGATGATCTGTATTAAAAACTATTTCATCATAACGTTTGAGGTTTTTGAAGACCGGATTTGGGAATACATGTAAAGTTTTTAAGATTTTTTTCAGATTGACTGACTTTCATTTCTTAAAGTAATGATGGACAGTCTTTGGACTAAACTGAGTATTTCTTGACACGAGTTTGCCAAGCTGTCATAAAAAAAAAAAAATGACTAAATGTAGCTGTTTTGGAAAATCTAAAATCTTAAACAGATTCTGGTTGGTTTAACATATTTTTGTTTACTACAAATGTGTTCTTTTATAGGTTGGATGTCTTCAATATTAATGTCCAATGTGTGCGTGAAGGTTCAGACTGAAATGTTGTTTGTACTGGGCTAATCTCTGGCGTCAAACTTCAAAGACACTTTGCTGTTGTGTTTTTTCTGTAGCCAGAGCACCGTGAAGGTTACGTCACGTCGCGAGTCAGATGGTGTCAAACGGAAACCTTCACTCATTTACGTGTACGGTATAAACGTAAAAAAAAAAAACACGACCTTCACAAAATGGCCTCGGATTTAGCCCATGAGCGCGTTCCTTCCACGCTGTCAAAGGGAAATGCTGAATCCCGTACCGCTCGTACGTAACATTGACTTGCCGAGGGCATTACTATACGCCCTACGCAGTGAACGTATATAGGGAGTAGGGAGCTATTTGGGATGAGACGACGGTCGGTCGGCGTCAGCTCCGAGATGCATTGTGGGCCCATGAAAGGACGGAGGGGAGGAGAAGGAGGTGGAGGTTTGCGTTTCCGAATGAGAGCAAGAAACAAGCCGCTGGGGAAACAGCAGAGCTCGCTGAAGATGAGAAATCACTGATTACAAATAATAATATTATTAAGGAGAACAGCGTAGCACTTCCTCATGCAGTAGTTAATGAATTTCCTGCTTTATTTTGGACTGCCAGCGTCGGCTCGCGCATGATTTGGTGTAAACCAGATTACTGCAAATCCTCACTATTGGAAACGATCAGGTAGGACCTCACTGTTATCTCTTACCGTGCATTACAAAGCAAATACGATGGGATTTAAACCTTCATTTCTGTATCATGGTCAAGAATTGAAGGTGTGATCCTTGCCACCTTGCTCCGCTTCTCCTGGTGCTTCCTGGTGGAAATCTTAGCTGCTTTCCATGCACAGACTCAGAGAGACACTCAGGGCCCTAGGCTCGAGAGACAGTTCGACACGCTGTCTTGTGCACAACAAATCACATTTGTTAACCAAATAATGAAGTATGATCTCACAGCCTATAACTTCAACTGTCTGCGGATGTGTACAGAAACAACAAGCGTTTTCTTTGGAATCCGTAATCAAAAATACTATCAGGTGTTTGGCTCCAGAATTCAAACCACTTTCCTGTGTAGTAAGTAGCGGTTTAGATGAAGTCCATCAAACCAGGAGGTCAGTGTGTAGTTTCAGTTTAGGACGGAGCTTTTGTGTCACATGCAACAGTTGATAATACATGTTAGGTGTCTTGGGCAAAATGAGAACTCTCAATGTGGGTGTGCGCGCGCGCACCTGTCGCACCTGCTCCATGGATCTGTTGATCTGTGCTTCTTTCCTTTCTCATCATGATCAAGACTTCGCTCCATACATGCCCTTGTGTAGGCTTTACTCAAGGTTGGGTCAGATCATGGTTCCTTATGTTTGCCCAAAGGGAGGTTAACCTGTAGTCATAGTTGCGGCCTTGTGTAAAGGGCGTGAGCAAACCTTTTCCAGTAGCTTATCCCTTCCTAATCCCTGTAGTCACAGAAGCGGAATCCTGATTGTGGACCAAAACGACATCTGAGTGTCAACACTGAAGTCAAGAGGCTTTTTAAGAGTGGATTTGGTTGCCCCATGACTTGCAGGAGTAAAGCTAAAAAGCTGTGAGGACATGACACCTGGCACCCTGTGAACAGTAGCAAATGGTAACTACAAAAGACGTGGACTACATAAGCACTATTTTTTTCCTGCAAGCCGACCCTACTTTCCCCTTTCGCTGAAGAGCTCTTGTTCCCTGCGCCACCCTCATCATCGTCTCAGAGAGTGCGAATTCATTAAAGGTCGTTTCATCTGCCCAGTGTTTTTGACAAACACTTTAGTGCATCATCTATTATCCAGATCTCTGGATGTGATTGTTATGAACCGAGATTCTGAAAACTGAGGACGAGGACATTCTTGTGATGCTTTCCTGAAAGTCTTGTACAGTCCTGATTGGTGTTGTAGAGCTGCATTCGGAAGAGTCATTACTTACTTGCCAGCAATTCTTAATCAAATTGCGCCTCATGAAGTTTCTAGTCACATTTAAATCAGACACGGTTCCTTCACCTAAATGCTCTTCTTGTAGATGAGTACATGGCATGCAGGTTTGAGCTTAAGTGTCCTATAATTGTCCTCCGTGAACATTGTAGTGTTGGCGATGTGTTCAGCTTGAATGTAAATTACCTCAAGGTAACCTTAAAATCAGAGTCCGATAAACAATTTACGGATTTATGCAAAACGAATTGAGGCATGCAACCTTTAGACGTCTTATAATAAGGCACAGCTGTCGTGGCAATAATGGGTGCCTGGGGAGGTTTCTGAAAGGCTTATGACATGAGGAGTAAGGTTTTTATGAACTGGTTTGTTAACTTTGAGAGTGGTTGGACTGAGCCTTTAATTATCAGGATAATGTATGGCTTAAGGAATGCTAAGACGAAGAGAAATAAAGGTGAAATGCTCTTTGACTATGTTTAATGTTTATTACTGGTTAAAGGAGCATGCAATGTGGGTCTATCGATTTAGCGAGTGCTGAAACATTAACATCACTGGTCTTAGCCCTAGGATTTGCTCTCTCCCATATCGGTCTTCCTTCTTCCTTCCTTCATTCCTTATTCCCTAATGTATGTGTGTGTTTTTTTTTCTTTGTGCCTATCGTTCCCTGTCCTTCAGTGACGCTCCAGCATGACAGACAGTATCATGAGCAAAGCGGCCACAATGGAGATCCCTATCAACAGTAACGGGGACAGCAGGACTCTGGGCGAGGATGATGGCTTTGAACAGGTGAGGGACACTCTGGTTCATGCTCCTATTTGTCTCGTCAGTTCAATTGAAACGTCTCGAGTGATATAACACTTTTGGAAAAACAGACAAGTGACAAGTGATAAGTTTGCGGTGGGTACAATGTCTATCAGGGTGTGAGAGCAAGGCCATGTGTCCTTGCGCAATTTCACCTTGAGAAAAAGTGCTAGCAAGCAGGTGGATCAAACATTTACTTCCACCTGTGAGTGTGTGTGTGTGTGTGTGTGTGTTTGCATGCCTTGTGCGTGCATGAGGGACTTGTTGGAATGTTAGTATTCAGTATCAGGCAAGATTACAGACAATGTCAGTAACAATGTCGATAAAGAAGTAAACATTCTAATAGTAGGATTTCTTTTTTTTTTAACATTTAAAATTCTTTTTTTTTTTTGCTCAGGTAGTTGAATATGAATATGCTGATAGGTGAGACTGGGGGAAATGGCCCTTAGCAAACAAAGGGTGAAGTGTATTCTTTGTCTAAAGACACACCTGAGTGTGCAGTCCTTTTAGATCCGGGTAGAGGAACTCTGGGTAAATAGAACCATGTTTGCTTAAAGAACGATGGGGTTTACTTCTGTAGCTAGTTGAAGTCCCATGCTCTGACTTAATCAATCTCAATTTCATGTGTTCCTTATTGCCAGTGTTTTCATGTCTCTTTATTGTGTGTTTTTTTTTCTTTTTCTACACAGAAGCTCTTTAGACCAGTTTATAATCATGAAGTTCATTAGGACTGCAGTGTATTTCTGCACGTTTTCACAGTTTGCACAACACAAACGTATGAAGTCTTAATTGGTTGACAAACAATGCTGATTACCCTTTGGGGGGGCTTTAAGAAATATATAATAGTGTTGCCTTGTTGGCTGTAAATCCGCATGTTAAAGATGCTTGGCTGATTTAGACAGAGGGATGGGAGATGAGGAAAATATAACCGGTGTGTAAATAATGGGCCCTTGGATGACTTGATGAACGAGGAAGACATCTTTTTACTGTTCAGAATTAAGAAATGAGAACCATGTATTCTGCACATTGTTGCAAGATTGGATGTGACACCATGCTACTATTTATATGATGTTCCCACGTTATGTCACACGCGCGCACTCAACAAACCAGTTAGTTACAGCTCAACCATCTGCTGTATTAAATATCACTCATTTCATATAGTGCATACAGTAGCTTCAAGTCTGAAAATAAATTCTGAGCTCACATGTTCTCTGTCTGGGTTTTCCAGTTTTCTCCCGCCTTTACAAAACATGGCAAGTTGATTGGCTATGCTAAACCACTCCTAAGTGTGAATAAATGTGTAAATGTGCACACACTCCAGGACCCATCACGAATCTGACCAGGATAAAGCTCGTACTGAAGATGAATAAATGTCACATATTAATGCCTTATACTTTCTTTGGGTGTAAAAAAATTGTTAAATCGATTCATTTGTTAATGGACCAGTTGTTAATATTTGTAGTAGTATTAGCTGAAATAGTAGTTGTTATAGTGGAAGTAGTAGGTGTTGTCATAGTAGTAGTAGATGCATTAGTTCTTGTTATAGTAGATGTAATAGTATTAGTATTTGTTCTAGGTATATTATATAGAAGTGTATTAGTAGTAATAAAAGTGATAGTGGTTGAAGTAGTTGTAATTGTTATACAGTCTGTACTGGAGTATTAGTAGTTGTTGGATTATTCATAGTTGTTAGTATTTGTCATTAGTACTTGTAGAATTTGTTTTAGTTGTTATAGTAGTTGTTGAATGAGTAGTTGTGATTAAAGCAAATACTACTACTAGTACAATATTATATAGACGTTTTAGTAGTTGATGTAGTAGTTGTAATTATTGTATTGGCAAAATGAAGTAGTAGTTATTGTATTTGTTGTTTTTATATTTGTAGTAGTTTTTGGATTTATTATAGTAATAGTAGTTGTAGTTGTTTTAGTAGTAGTAGTTGAATTAGTAATTGTTATAGTAGTTGTATTAATAGTTGTATTTCTAATATATTATATAGATGTTTTAGTTGTAGATGTAGTAGTTGTAATGATTGGCAAAATGAAGTAGTACTTATAGAATGTTGTTTTTCATATTTGTAGTAGTTTTTGGATTTATTATAGTAATAGTAGTTGTTTTTGTAGTAGTAGTTGAACTAGTACTTGTTAAAGTAGTTGTAATAATAGTTGTATTTCTAACAGTTATATTATATAGAAGTTTTATTAGTAGTTGTAATGGTTATAGTTGAAGTAGTAGTTATGGTTCTTATACTGGCAAAACTAATTATAGTAGTAGTTGTTTTAGTAGTTGTATTATAGTATTTGTAGTAGTAGTAGTTGTTTCGTTATTATAAGAGAAGTAGTTGTAGTTGTTTTAGTAGTTGTATTAGTTGTAGTAGTATTAAACTTCCGATTGATTGGAATCGTATTGAATTGAAATAGTTTGCATTGTGAGGTAAATATTTAAAATGTAATCATTTCCCATCTTTTATGATTTCTTGGTTGGATTTGCTTGACTACTTTGGATGGATCATGCAAACAATTTTTTTACTAAAATCCACAAGCTCAAATGATCATGAAATAATCCATTCTCATCAGTAGGATGTTGCTTATGGTGTCATTATTTTCTTTTGTCTCCCAATTCTGCTGGAAATGACTGTTGCTTTAGCCCTGCGTTTGTGGAATGTTTGAATCAGTTATAAATTGTATTACTTTTATCTCTTAGTTTTCTGTTAATTTCATCTGAGATTATTTAATCATATTTCATGCCACTTGCTTTTTTTTTTTCTTTTTTTTTTTTTTTATGGGCACTTGTTTTTGTTTCTGCATTGTTCATTTTCTTTTCTGTATGTCTTCTGTCATCCACTCATGTCTGCAGGCTCCAAAGGTACAGTGGGGCCTAAATGAGAAGGTAGGGCATCCTTCAGGCCAAAGGGTGAGGAGCACACTGGTGGAGGGGTCTAAGTCCTCAGCGGCTCTCTCTCTCTCTGTGTGTGTGTGTGTGTGTGTGTGTGTGTGTGTGTGTGTGTGTGTGT
>JAAIIK010021610.1:0-20067 GCA_014706435.1 Silurus glanis
CTCAATTGAACCAAAACCAGTGAACCGACTCTTTATACCTTTTTTTTTGACCGTTATTTTGTAATATTGTGAACAGGTGTGGCACTCTCTTGCCTCAGTTAAGGTCAGTGTTCATGACTCCACTAAGAGAAAGAGACTGTGCAAAAATGGTCTACATGGCAGAGTTCCAAGACAAAAACCGCTGCTGAGCAAAAAGAACACAAAGGCTCGTCTCAGCCAGAAAACATCTTGATCCCCAGGACTTTTAGGAAAATTCTCTTTGGACTGATGAGACAAAAGTTGAACTTTTTGGAAGGTGTGTGTCCCATTTCGTCTGGTGTAAAAGTAACACTGCATTGCAGAAAAAGAACATCGTACCAACAGTGAAATATGCTTCTTTTTATCAGGGTGTAAGTAAGGACTTCCGGGCGCTGCTCGTATGGTGACTGGCAGAGCTGCGTGTGTGCTTCATTGTTTGTTGTTTACGAAGAATATGGTGGTTGTAGTGTAATGGGCTGGGGCTGTTTTGCTGCTTCAGGACCTGGAAGATTTCTGTAATAAATTTAATCATGAATTCTGCTGTTTACCAAAAAATCCTGAAGCAGAATCTATTTGTGACCTCGAGCTGAAGTGAACTTGGGTTCTGCAGCAGGACAATGATCCAAAACACATCAGCAAGTCCACCTCTGAATGGCTGAAGAAAAAATAAATGAAGACTTTGGAGTGGCATAGTCAAAGTCCTGACCTGAATCCTATTGAGATGCTGTGGCATGACCTTAAAAAGGCGGTTCATGCTCGAAAACCCTCCGATGTGGCTGAATTACAACAATTCTGCATAGATGAGTGGACCAAAATTCCTCCACAGCGCTGTAATAGACTCTTTGCAAGTTATCACAAATGCTTAATGGCAGTTGTTGCTGCTAAGAGCGGCCCATCCGGTTATTAGGTTTAGGGGGCAAACACTTTTTCACACAGGGCCATGTAGTTGTCTTCCCTCAACAATAAAAACCTTCATTTAAAAACTGCATGTTCACTTGTGTTATCGTTTACTAATATTTAAATGAGGTTGATGATCTGAAACATTAACGTGTGACAAACATACAAAAAAATATGAAATCAGGAAATTGCAATTGCTCAGCTTGAGGTCACTTTGGAACAAAACCAGCATGGAGCTCCAGGATTCTCTAAATCGGTGTGCGAAAGAGAAGAAATGTGCAGAGAATTAGAGAAATATGAGAGGAACCCAATGTTGAACCATGTCCAATGATTCGAAATCAAAGAAAATATACAAAATAATGAAATATTAAATCATTGATAATTTTTGTGTGTTTTTGTTACTATAATAAATATAAACGCAATCAAACCTGTTCAGGTGGTGTCCCAATACTTTTGACGATATAGTGTAACCAGTGTTGGGGAACGTTACTTTTAAAAGTAACACATTACAATATTGAGTTACTCCCCAAAAAAGTAACTAATTGCGTTGCTTAGTTACTTTTTATGGAAAGTAATGCGTTATATTACTTTTGCGTTACTTTTGCGTTACCTTTTCTTACCTGGCTAAGGCTTGATCTCTTTCAGGCCTTACAGGTGTAACAGGTGAGAAGTTCTTGTACTAGTGTTTAATGCAGTAATGCACGGGTGGCCAACCCGAGGCTCGCGAGCCGCATGCGGCGTTTTATGGCTGGTTTCATGCGGCTCTTACGTTCATATCGAAGTTTGTGTTTGTTTGTTTTTAATGTGCGTGTTCGCTTCGCTTGAGTTCAATACGACTTAAATGATCTCGCCCCTACCGGGAAACTTTGCGGTATATTCATCTCACGCACATGCGCATTTGACGAAAATACCGTATTGAACTCAAGCGAACACGCACATAAAAAAAAAACACAAACAAAGTCTGTGTTTTCTGTCATTATGTTGGTGTGTGACATTTACAATAAATCTGGCTGAGCAGAGTTGTGTGTGTGTGTGTGTGTGTGTGTGTGTGAGAGAGACGAAGGGATGGGTGATGTTCATGTGTGCCCATGTGTATGATGTGGCTCGGGTTAAGGTTAGTATCTGAAAATCTACTGAAAATCTATTTACTAAATATTAATTTACTGAAATCAAGCCTTTGTTGTTTAGCTTGAGGCGGGGTGCAGGTTTCATTCGTCTCTCTCTCTTCCAAATTTGTAGTGCTGTGCTTTGCTTGCAGATGTTTTTTTAAATTTGAAGTGGTATTTTTTGCCGTTGACAAAAGCTTTTCACCAACACATAATCTACACTTAACGATTATTCCCTTCTCCTTTTCCTCGACTATTACAAAATAATGTGAATACTTCCATCGCAGTAATGTAATGCTCTGGCCTGCCATCTCCGCTTCTAACCAGCTTCTGTTCCCACGGCTCGCACGTAGGGGTGCGCGATTCTACGAGATTACGTTCATTTTAATGCAAAATAATTGAACTGAAAAGTAACTCGCATTACTTTTTTAAAAAAGAAACTCAGATATTAATAGGTAAATTTATAAAGTAACGCGCTACTTTACTCGTTACTCCAGAAAATTAATATTATTACGTAACGCACGTTACTTGTAACGCGTTACCCCCAACACTGAGTGTAACACCTCATTTGTGCTGGAACAGTTTTCTCTTTACAGGATCTGTACCTCAGGTATGAGAAAATATGCCTATAACACACTGATATCACACTTACAGTGCCTTGCGAAAGTATTCGGCCCCCTTGAACTTTGCGACCTTTTGCCACATTTCAGGCTTCAAACATAAATATATAAAACTGTAATTTTTTGTGAAGAATCAACAACAAGTGGGACACAATCATGAAGTGGAACGAAATTTATTGGATATCTCAAACTTTTTTAACAAATAAAAAACTGAAAAATTGGGCGTGCAAAATTATTCAACCCCCTTAAGTTAATACTTTGTAGCGCCACCTTTTGCTGCGATTACAGCTGTAAGTCGCTTGGGGTATGTCTCTATCAGTTTTGCACATCGAGAGACTGAAATCTTTGCCCATTCCTCCTTGCAAAACAGCTCGAGCTCGAGGTTGGATGGAGAGCATTTGTGAACAGCAGTTTTCAGTTCTTTCCACAGATTCTCGATTGGATTCAGGTCTGGACTTTGACTTGGCCATTCTAACACCTGGATATGTTTATTTGTGAACCATTCCATTGTAGATGTTGCTTTAAGTTTTGAATCATTGTCTTGTTGGAAGACAAATATCCGTCCCAGTCTCAGGTCTTTTGCAGACTCCATCAGGTTTTCTTCCAGAATGGTCCTGTATTTGGCTCCATCCATCTTCCCATCAATTTTAACCATCTTCCCTGTCCCTGCTGAAGAAAAGCAGGCCCAAACCATGATGCTGCCACCACCATGTTTGACAGTGGGGATGGTGTGTTCAGGGTGATGAGCTGTGTTGCTTTTACGCCAAACATAACGTTTTGCATTGTTGCCAAAAAGTTCGATTTTGGTTTCATCTGACCAGAGCACCTTCTTCCACATGTTTGGTGTGTCTCCCAGGTGGCTTGTGGCAAACTTTAAACGACACTTTTTATGGATATCTTTAAGTAATGGCTTTCTTCTTGCCACTCTTCCATAAAGGCCAGATTTGTGCAGTATACGACTGATTGTTGTCCTATGGACAGAGTCTCCCACCTCAGCTGTAGATCTCTGCAGTTCATCCAGAGTGATCATGGGCCTCTTGGCTGCATCTCTGATCAGTCTTCTCCTTGTATGAGCTCAAAGTTTAGAGGGACGGCCAGGTTTAGGTAGATTTGCAGTGGTCTGATACTCCTTCCATTTCAATATTATTGCTTGCACAGTGCTCCTTGGGATGTTTAAAGCTTGGGAAATCTTTTTGTATCCAAATCCGGCTTTAAACTTCTCCACAACAGTATCTCGGACCTGCCTGGTGTGTTTCTTGTTCTTCATGATGCTCTCTGCGCTTTAAACGGACCTCTGAGACTATCACAGTGCAGGTGCATTTATACGGAGACTTGATTACACACAGGTGGATTCTATTTATCATCATTAGTCATTTAGGTCAACATTGGATCATTCAGAGATCCTCACTGATCTTCTGGAGAGAGTTTGCTGCACTGTAAGTAAAGGGGCTGAATAATTTTGCACGCCCAATTTTTCAGTTTTTTATTTGTTAAAAAAGTTTGAGATATCCAATAAATTTCGTTCCACTTCATGATTGTGTCCCACTTGTTGTTGATTCTTCACAAAAAATTACAGTTTTATATCTTTATGTTTGAAGCCTGAAATGTGGCAAAAGGTCGCAAAGTTCAAGGGGGCCGAATACTTTCGCAAGGCACTGTACCAGGCAAGACTTCGGGAAGTTTCCAGACTTTTCCCTCATAAACAAAGTTAGACCTTTTGAGAGCTCTAGATTTTCTTTGAGCAGCACATCAGAAACCTGAAAGACACAGAAAATGTTCAAACCTTCAGATTCATGGCTACTAAAAATTGAAAGGACATTGATTGTCAGCTCGCAATCTTTAAAAGGACAATTGATCGTGTCATGACCTCCTCAAACAATTTCTGAGATGGTTTCAAAACTGTACACCTTCACCACTCCACTGCCCTCCCTCTCATCCACACACATGTCTACTGACTTTCATTCCCCTTCTCTCCAGGACGTACCTCTACGTCTCCAGACTCTTCTCAACCTGCTCCCTACTCTCACCACGAATCACAATACCGTCGCCAAACATCATAGTCCACGGAGAGACTCCTGTCTGACCTCATCCGTCAACCTGTCCAAAACGGGAAAGGGCTCAGAGCCGAACCTTGATGCAGTTCCACCTCCACCTTGAACCATTCTGTCGTTCCTACTGCACACTTCACTGCCGTCACATACTTCTCAGACACACCAGACTTCCTGATACAATACCACGACTCCTCTCTTGACCTTCTCTATGTTCCTCCATCAACATTCTCAAAGCAAATAATGATAGAATTGAGAATTGAAAATGTAAGATGAGATCAATTTTCATTAGTCCTCGCGTAATAGTGTTTATTTAGTTAGATACCCACAAGGTAAAGTATTTAACTGTAGACAAACCACATACTCTATATCTATGTGGCGTTGTAATGCAACGCGCACGTGACGCAATAACACATTCTGACGTCTATGTGACGTCACAGTGCGCCGCGTGCTTAAAAGCCGGAACACCGAGCAGCAGCTCGCAGACCAAACACGCAACCAACCGCGATTCATTTCAGAAGAAACACACTAGTGGTAAGTTTACGATTTCATGAATGATCCTCGCTAGTCACGCGTTAGTCACGTGTGGACTCACAACTTCCGGGAAGCACGCTCTAGCTAGCATGAAACATATTTAGCTTCAATAAACTCCCCAAATTCCAACATCATCGAAATATGTAACACCATTATTACATTACTTCTCACAAATACCTTTAAAGGCTGTAAGCAGTTGAGTAAACACGTCCCATCGTCATTCATAAAAACCGAACCGGCAAAACGTCATTCAGGAGCTGAGCGAGCGTGCGCCACGCCCCCAGACCACGCCCCCTCCACAACACCACGCCCCCTTCTCATGAAAACCTACACATCATTATATTTCTAATAGTCACCTTGTGGATAATTTGCACACAAAAAAGGAGAAAATACACTTTAGAAACACTGAGCATGATCGTACAGGTGATCGTCATGAAAAATGAAAATACTGGAGGATTTGCGATTGAAACTGTTTTCCGTTTCTCCAGATTCATCAAACTCGAAGTAAAGACTAGAAAAGACCTACAGAAATGGAAAAGGCAAGCACAAGCCAGTCGGAGCTTCAGGCTGTGAAGACTCTAAAGATGCAGAATACCAGAACTCACAAGTACGTGTTTTTTTTTTTGTTGCTGTTCATATTTTAGCCCAAAATTTAGTTGAATTCTCTATTCTGATTGGCTCGAAGCTCTTATTTTAACACACATCATTTTATAGTAAAAAACGTACACAGAGAATGAAGGAAGGGGTAGCACAGTGGTTAAAATGGTTGGAAGTCTAATCAGAAGGCTGTGAGTTCAAATTCCGCATTGATGGGCCCTTGAGCGAGGCCCTCAACTTCTCAGTTGTTTAAATGAAATAATTGTCGCTCTAGATAAGGTACTCTGAAATTGTATGCTACACATATATAACCTAGGGAATTGTTTGTTTACTTCAATTTGCTCCAAATGCTTATAATGAAACTAATAACTAATAATTTGTCCATAATAATAATAATAATAATAATAATAAAAATTTTAGTAACAGTGTAACACTAACTATAACAATTATTTTGTGTCATTTTCAATGGGAAAAAAAATTGCAGCTTTAATATAATAATATATTCTATTTGAATTCTCTTCTTCTTTCCTACAGAAATGCCAGTGTTGAAAAACAGCTTTTGGAACTTAAAGGTGTGTAAGAAAGTACAAGTTCATTATTACTGCATGATTCAGTTCTATTAAAATAAATATATATAATGTGATTAGTGTGATCCGAGCACCATTTCATTTTCTAAATTATTTCACAGAAGCGAACACCAGACAAAATCTGGAAATCCGAGGCCTGAAATGCAAAATCAGCAGCTTTGAGAAAAGCTTTTGCTTAATGGAGGTACTTCCTTTTTTAATTTTCAAATGCAAACATCATTGAACTTTTAGTGAGAATTGTGACTAAATAGAACTGAATCTGTTTTCGATCCCCAACAGGAAAAACTCTTCAAACAGGATAATGAGTTGAGAAAAGGTAACACTGAAATCTCTCTGAGTTTCTGTAGATGTTGATGTAGAAGGTATTTGCATTGACTGTAATGAATTTTGTCATTACAGAGAATAAATCTTCTTCCATGCAGACTGAGAACAAGCAGGAAGCTGACGAAGGTATTTCAATGTGACAGTGTGGTAAACTATTTTCTAGAGGAGCTACAGTTTAATCTTAGCATGTGCTAAACCTATTTGTACATTTCCCTCAAATGATCAGATGATCGGTAGGTGATATTCATTATGCAGAAATCAATCACTTTTATTTTATTTATTTATTATATTGTGCATGTGTTCTTTTATATTCATACAGGCCCAAACCCCACAGCAAAGAGAATTGTATCAGACATGTCACCACCCAGGAAAGATCAAAAGCCTCGACTTGATGCTGTTTCAGCTGATTCTACAAACACAACACACATGACACAATCTCTCATCTACAGTGGGTTAGAAACACTTACAAAAGTCCTGTTCTGATACAGACAGGATTCATGCACTTCTCACAGGAACAAGTGAACTTCCTGTTCTGAGAGATGAAGAGAAACATGTAATTTCTGGGTTTTGTGCAAACGAGGTCAGTTTTTATCTTCTGTTTTATTTAGTGTGCATGCGATTTAAACATTTTATTCCTTAGCTGTGGATTTGAGTTTCTCATATTTTAAAGTCGATCCATAATTCACTGGTCCTGATGTTCTTAAATTGAACAGTAGATATGATTGATCGAATTTTGAATCTAGGTTTTTGTTTCTACAATATCTAGTGGTTTTCCTAAACCCGGTCTAGTTGTACATATCGAATGATCGTTTTCTTCCGTCTCATTTAGTCCTTAGCAGAGACGTTTCTGTCGGTGATTTTGGAGAAGATCAAGGCGGAGAGAGGGTTTATGGGACATGATCTCCTGCAGTCTTTCTGTAGGGTTTATGTAGGCTTGTGTCAACAGAGAGGAGACTCTCACAAAGCACATGGTCTCGCCTACAGGCTCCTTAAAGAAGGTGAGATTGTACTGATATTTCATCACATAGCTACTAAAAATTATCTGGACACTGATACAGAGAAGATATTTGTGTCTTGTATTTGGTAATGTACAGTGGATGTAAAAGGTCTACACACCCTTATGAAATTTCAGGTTTTAAAAAAATATAAAGATGTAAACGTAAATGTCAGATTTATTACAACCTTAATTTGATCTAACACTAAACAATAAATAAAAAAATAAAAACATTTCATAGGTTTTTCGTTCAAAATGGTTTCTGGGATCTGGCTGGAACATTCCAGAACTTTGACTATCCTTTACTGAAGCCATGTCTTTGTTAAATTTGATGTGTGAAATTCCTCAGCTTTTTTTCAGCATTTTGACCAGCAGCCTCAAAGCATTATGTCACCCCCACCATGCTTTACAGACATTGTTTTTCCACATTTTTCCACAGTGTTTTAGGTGACTGAATAAATCTTTTGTCTTCATGTAGATGGCCTTGTTTATTCATATTATTTATGTTGTTATTTCCATCTTGTATTTCCAAAAAACCTGCAATTTCATATGGGCGGGTCGACGTTTTCTATGCAACGTCTTTCTTTTTATACAGTGTATTTACGTCCTGTTGTTTTGTTGCTTTGCAGACTTTATTGAAGCCCCCCCAAGCGATTATGGTCATGGTGACAGCATGGCCAACTAATTTATCCCATGACAGCTCTTTATGCCGAGCAAATAACATAGTGAACAACCAGAAAGCAAAGGGAAAGTGTGGCAGCGGGGGCGGGGCCGAGCGCCGGTTTGTGAATGGAGGGCGAGGCCTGGAGCAGATAGGCAGGGGATTGCCTCACCTGAAGCCAATGTGAACTAACGAGTATTCTCTCTTTTCCAGTGATCGGAGGAGGTATTTAAGGAGGAGAGTGTGTGTGTGTAGGGGGTGTGTGTGCGCGTGTGCCAGAGACGTACTGCGTGAGCACTAAGCGAACAGACACAAAACAAAACTCCAATAAAAGTGGCTGTAAAGCCTTTGCACCTGACCTGTTGTGGCGTTCCTTCTTCCCACATTTACACGCTCTCCCACAGTGGTGCCGAAACCCGGGATAAAAAAGGAAAGGAAATGACGGAACCTTCACCGTTGGCGGAGCTTGTGAAGGCGATCGCTGAGCTCCAGCAGACGCAGCACCAGGCCCTCCTTCAGGTGCGTGCCGAGCAGGAACTGCGGTTCGAGGAAGTGATCCGAGCACAGGCGGAGGACCGGGCGGCATTCCGGAGCGCTCTGTGCTCCAAAGAGGCTCCGGTAAACCCCCCCCCTTCGCCCGCCGCCTATCATCCCGCTGACAAAAATGGGCCCGCAGGACGATGTGGAGGCTTTCCTGGAGCTGTTCGAGCGTGTCACGGTCGCCGGGGAATGGACCGGGATGGAAAGAGCTCTCCGCCTGCTGCCGCTGCTTTCCGGGGAAGCCCAGCTCGCTGCTCAACAGCTGCCGGCCGATCGTATGCTGGAGTATGATGATCTGAAGCGAGCAATCCTCCAGCGAGTGGGGCGGACACCGTAGCAGCACTGACAGTGGTTTCGCACGTTGACGCTGCGCGAGGTCGGCCGACCGTTCGCCTTCGCCCACCAGCTTCGCGATGTGTGCCGAAGATGGCTGCGGGATGAGGAGCGGAGCACGGACGAGGTTCTGGATTGCGTGGTGTTGGAGCAGCTCATCGCCCGTCTTCCGCCGTGGACAGCGGAGTGGGTTCAGTGCCAGCGACCGGAAAACCGTGGAGAGGGCGGTACAGCTGGCAGAGGACCACCTGGCGGCGTATGCGGGGGCGGACGGATCCCCTGGGTCTCTTTCCGACTCTCCTTCTTCCCTGTCACCTGGTTCTTCTCCCTCTCCCCCAATTCCCTTACCCCGGAAACGGGGGCCGATTTCCCCGAAGCCGGTGGCTCGGCCGCGAGCTCTGCCCTCTTCCTTTTCTGCTTCCTCTCCTTCGGCTCTCGCTCATAGATCTTTGCCTCTGACTCCACAGGTGGGTGAGACAGCCGGCGCAGGCGCGGAGCGGAAGCCTGGGCCGGTCTGTTGGCACTGCGGGGAGCCGGGGCATTTCCTGGATCAGTGTCCCGTTATGGAGTTGGGGGTGATGGTCCGGATTCCCGAGGCACCACAGGCTGCCCCCGATCAAGCAGGAACGTACCGTATACCGGTGAGTATCCAAGGGGGTACACATCAGGCGTTGGTGGACTCGGGCTGCGAGCAGACCGCCATCCATCAAAACCTGGTGCGATGCGAGGCTTTGAATGCTGCACGCCGGGTGAAGGTGAAATGTGTGCATGGAGACGTTCATGAATATCCACTGGTGGCCATTTCGGTTCGTTTCAGGGGAAAAAATCATAGAGTGGAGGCAGCGGTTAGTCCCCGCCTCACCCATCCGCTAATCTTGGGTACGAATTGGGCCGCTTTTCCTCGCTTACTTAGGGAAATGTGTGTGGATGGGTCCTGCGGTAAGGTGAAGCTGGGTGGGAGGCACGCTATGTTGTCTGGGGAGGCGGCACCGGCTACGTCAGTTCCGCGTCAGACAGACGGGGATTTCCCCCTCGAGCAATCGCGGGACGAAACGCCTTCGACCAGGTGAGAGCAATCGATGGTCGGCAAATCCAGCCGGACTTCACCGTGATTAAGGATAAACTATACCGAGTGACGCAGGACACTCGAACCGGAGAGGAAACGACCCAGTTGTTGGTCCCGAAGAGCCGCAGGGAACTTCTATTCCATGCGGCTCATCATAATCCGATGCCCGGGCACCTGGGCTGTGTGAAAACTTTAGACCGCCTAATGGACCGTTGGTATTGGCCGGGCATCCACGGCGATGTGCGTAGATGGTGTGCGGCATGCCGGGAATGTCAGCTGGTGAATCCGCCGGCCATCCCAAAAGCGCCTTTGCGCTCTTTACCATTAATCGAGGTTCCCTTCGAAAGAATCGGCATGGACCTCGTCGGGCCATTAGAGCGAACCGCACGCGGACATCGCTTCGTATTAGTCATAGTGGATTATGCGACGCGATATCCGGAAGCAGTGCCCCTTCGCAACATCTCCGCACATAGTGTTGCGGAGGCGCTCTTCCGCATTATCTCCCGAGTTGGGATCCCGAAAGAGATCCTGACTGATCAAGGCATGGCGTTTATGTCACGAACACTTTGCGAACTGTACGAATTGTTGGGGATTAAATCGATTCGCACCAGTGTCTATCATCCACAAACCGACGGCCTGGTGGAGCGTTTCAATCGAACCCTTAAAAACATGATTCGGAAGTTCGTACACGGGGACACACGGAATTGGGATAAATGGCTCGAGCCCTTGTTATTCGCAGTACGAGAGGTCCCGCAAGCCTCCACGGGGTTCTCCCCGTTTTAATTATTGTACGGCCGTAAGCCGCGCGGAGTGCTGGATGTCCTCCGGGAAAATTGGGAGGAGGGACCTTCAAGCGCGAAAAATTAAATTCAGTACGTTCTGGATCTGAGAGCAAAACTCCACGCACTGGGACAGCTAACACTGGAGAATTTGCTACAGGCACAGGAACGGCAATCCCGGCTGTATGACAAGGGCGCGCGGCTTCGCAAGTTTTCACCGGGAGATAAAGTCCTGCATGTCTTGTTTGGCCTTCTTTATTTTTACCTGCCTTTTTCTGGCCTGTCTAGATACAGGGTTTTGTTGGTGGAACTCACTAGACAGGTACTCTCCCTTTGAGGTCGGCAATTAACCTCATGAAGGATTTGAAGATGTCTCCCACTGCACAGACGACAGGGCTTCTTAAGGGTACAATCTTTAGCTAAGTGGGATCGTCCACATTTCCAACAATGCTCGTTGTCTTTGATCCACTTAATCATCTGATTTGTACTGAACGCCTGGAAAGTGGTACACCGGCTTAAATAATGTTCGGTACTATAGCAGTATGGGCACAGAGGTCTGCTCTGTTCAGGTCCCCATGCTGGCTCGAACTGATGTGAGGGCGTCAGCACTCAAGTTACTGCTTCTGGGGGTCGGTCAGCTCCATGAAGGACAGAAGCGAGTTTATGCTTTGCCACTGAGCCTGGTTTGGGCCATACCATCTTACTTCTCTGATCCTTCTCTAGGAACGTCTCTAGGTTACGACCGTAACCCTAGTTCCCCGAGGGAACCTCCGTCTCTGTGCCACACTTCCTGTGGCGCTTACCTTCTCTCTTGCAGAAGCTAGCGTCTTTCCATTCCATCTCGCAGCCATTTGTAGCTTCCTGGTTGACGCGACGTCGCCCGCCGATGACGTCACGACTATCCTATTGGTCAGATTTCACATGTGATTCAGAGCACGGACAACGCAGGGGCGTTCCCAAAGCGTTTCAACGCAGCGTCTCGTTCCCTCGGGGAACTAGGGTTACGGTCGTAACCTAGAGACGGTTCTGACTATGAGAAGCAGCAGCAAGATAAGACAAATCTGGACATCATGAACAGGAACAGAAAGCTGAACCTCTACAAGCCCAAAGAGTCACAGAAAATATCTGAGGAAATAAAGATTCTTAGGTGAGGAAAGAGAAATGAGGATGGAAACCCGAGAGTGATTGGAGGAAGCTGTACAGCTGTTCAGCAATATGACTTCAGCACTAGAGAAAGAAAACAAGAGAAAGAAAAAGAGGCGATCAAGCTGGACATGTCCTGCATATAATAAAGTACAAAAATATCAGTGATTATTGTAACGGAATATTTTCTCTGAAACACAGAAGCAGAAGCTGAAACACATGCAGAAAGTAGTAACAGATTTGAAAGCTTTTATTTATCTGATGAGAGAGAAGAGCATAATAGAACAAGAAGAGAACAACATTCTGGTAAAGATGGTGCTGGAGGGTTCTTTGGCTTCTGATCAAAAGCAACGGCACACACCTCTAGAGCTGGGCAAGAGAACAAAAACAACTGGAGGAACGTATTGCTCAGCTTGAGGCCACTTTGGAACTGACCACCATGAAGCTCCAGTCTTCCCTGAAAATCCATAGGGAACTGGAGAAAACTGTAGAATGTGAGAGAGAGCTGGGCGAGAGAACAAAAGAAAGTGGAGGAACATGTTGCTCCGCTTGAGGCCACTTTGGAACAGACCACCAAGGAGTTCCAGGATACCCAGAATCACTGTGAAAAATTGAAATGTGCAAAGCATGAGAAAGATCATTTGATAAGAGACAGAGAGTGGATGGAGGAACATGTTGCTCAGTTGGAGGTCACTTTGATAAATGAGACAAAGAAATAGGAGGACGAATGAGAGAAGGCCATGATACATCTTGAAAAGCTCGAGTGCTCACTGATGCCCCCTGCAGCTACAGCGAGACATAATAAACGCTAGTAACATCATTTCAGATGAGCTTCAGCAGATCAGAGAAGTGATGCAAGAAATTGCACAAGTATTAAAAGATGTAGTTGAATCTAGAGACCTGCACAGGATGTATTTTTCAATCCCACTCCCTCAAAATATTTATATTATATATATAAAATATTGTATATTTTCTCCAGTTTCTCACAAAAACTCGACTGCTTCTTCCTGCTACTCTGCTTTTTTTGTTACATTTGCTTCCTTTTTGAATATAATAATATAAAAAAAAAAGGTGAATGAAAATGGACATAAATAAAGAACTTTTCAGAACCTGGAACATCAACTAAAATAATATATAAAAAAACAGGCGAAGGTTTTCACTTGTATGGTACTTTCTTTAATAATGAAGTAATTTCTATAGCACTCAGTGATTCTCCTCTGTCTTGTGCTTCAGACATTTTGCCTCAGTGTGCTCTAGTAGTCTAGTAGTGTTTTTAGTCATTTTTATTATTTAAAAAAAAAACTTAAGACAGACAGACTGGTTCAAGGTGAAGGTTGGACTGCATCAAGGATCGGCTCTGAGCCCTTTCCTGTTTGCAGTGGTGATGGACAGGTTGACGGACGAGGTCAGACAGGAGTCTCCCTGGACTATGATGTTTGCGGATGATATTGTGATTTGTGGTGAGAGTAGTGAGCAGGTTGAGAAGAGCCCGGAAAGGTGGAAGTACACGCTGGAGAGAAGGGGAATGAAAGTCAGTAGGAGTAAGACAGAGTACATGTGCGTTATTGAGAGGGAGGGCAGTGGAGTTGTGCGGTTCCAGGGAGAAGAGGTGGAGAAGGTGGAGGAGTTTAGGTACCTGGGGTCAACAGTGCAAAGTAATGGAGAGTGTGTTAGAGAAGTGAAGAAAAGAGTGAAGGCAGGGTGGAGTGGGTGGAGAAGAGTGACAGGAGTGATTTGTGATAGTAGTGTATCTGCAAGAATGAAAGGGAAAGTTTATAGGACTGTGGTGAGACCTGCAATGTTGTATGGATTAGAGACAGTGGCATTGAGTAAAAGACAGGAGGTGGAGCTGGAGGTAGCGGAGCTGAAGATGTTAAGGTTTTCGTTGGGAGTGACGAGGATGGGCAAGATTAGAAATGAGTTTATTAGAGGGACAGCGCATGTTGGACGTTTTGGAGACAAGGTGAGGGAGGAGAGATTGAAATGGTTTGGACATGTTATATTGGTACATTGGTTATATTGGTAGGAGAATGCTGAGGATGGAGCCACCAGGAAGGAGGAAAAGAGGAAGGCCAAGGAGGAGGTTCATGGATGTGGTGAGGGAAGACATGCAGGTAGTTGGTGTGAAAGAGGCAGATGTAGAGGACAGGGTGGTATGGAGACGGATGATCCGCTGTGGCGACCCCTAATGGGAGCAGCCGAAAGAAGAAGAAGAAGAAGAAAAAACCTTAAGACCATTTTCCAGGAGTCTTGCGAATGATTTTATTCTTCCTCAACCCACACAATCGAGTATTTCAATGGCCGCACCCATATTCACCAATCAAATCTTACAAATCCAGCAGTGCCATCATGCAGCATTACACACGGGGGTCACCACAGCATTTATATGTTTACAGTAATTACACTGATCATTAACACTGTGATTATGGTCAGTATATAAGGAAGTGCTGAATGTGTGATTAGAATCAGCAGTAATGAAGCAGTAATGAGCAAAACATCACTTATTCTTGAAGGGTGATTTGTCAAGAGTAATAAATGTGTCAGAAGAACAGACAGCCAAGAGTTGAAGTTGTGGACGGGACAGAGGGTCATGAAGCAGCCATACGAGAATTACATGCTACTTTTTAGAGAATAATGAGGAATGTGGGCATTACACATGTGGCTCAAGAGGGTTTATCAAGACTGTGTGTGGACTGTGTTATTGGGAACTTCCATGGAACTGCCTGGATTTATTTTTGCTGCATAAAGTCTTATACTTTAACACCACAATCCTGGATCCTGAACTACCTCCAATAGCTGTGTCGATCATTGGTAACCCGAATCTTGACCGATCTGGTATGAATTGGAATGATACACTTTATATTTAATTTTATTTTTGTTTTTATATTTACTTTTTAATTTTTTTAAAGGACTTATCGTGAAAACTTTTTCTATTTATGCACATTGGACATCAGCTTTTTGCAGCAACAGGTTCCATAGTTTAACGGTCATCACATCTACTTTACTCGCAGGAGGTCCTGCGCCCTTCACTGTTGACCCCAGGTACCTAAACTCCTCCACCTCTTCTCCCTGCAACTGCACCACTCCACTGCCCTTCCTCTCATTCACACACATGTACTCTGTCTTACTCCTACTGACTTTCATTCCCCTTCTCTCCAGCGCATACCTCCACCTCTCCAGGCTCTTCTCAACCTGCTCACTACTCTCACCACAAATCACAATATCATCCGCAAACATCATAGTCCAGGGAGACTCCTATCTGACCTTGTCCATTAACCTGTCCATCACCACTGCAAACAGGAAAGGGCTCAGGGCCAATCCTTGATGCAGTCCGACCTTCACCTTCACCCAGTCTGTCGTTCCTACTGCACACTTCACTGCTGTCACACTGTCCGTATACATGTCCTGCACCACCCTCACATAGTTCTCTGACACACCTGACTTCCTCATACAATACCACAACTCCTCTCTTGGCACTCTGTCGTATGCTTTCTCTAGATCCACAAATACGCAATGCAATTCCTTCTGTCCTTCTCTATACTGCTCCATCAACATTCTCAAAGCAAATAACGCATCTGTGGTGCTCTTCCTCGGCATGAAACCATACTGCTGCTCACAGATGGTCACCTCTTCTCTCAGCCTGGCCTCCACTACTCTTTCCCATAACTTCATGGTGTGACTGATCAACTTAATTCCCCTGTAGTTACTGCAGGTCTGCACATCTCCCTTATTCTTAAAGATCGGTACCAGCACACTCCTTCTCCATTCCTCAAGCATCTTCTCACCTTCCAGAATCTTGTTAAACAATCTGGTTACAAACTCCACTGCCATCTCTCCTAAACATCTCCATGCTTCTACCAGTATGTCATCTGGTCCAACCGACTTTCCACTCTTCATCCTCTTAATCGCTGCTCTCACTTCCTCCTTACTAATCCTATCTTCCGGTTTGGGAACGCTGTGCGCATCTTAGCTGCCGCTCCATGCTGGGTTATTGTTTTGTTTTGTTTGCCTGCTGCGTTAATTCACGTTTCGGAATTATTGTTTGGATTACTTCCCAATCTGAGGAATTTCCATATGTTTGGATGTTATCTTTTGCCTTTCGGCGTGTTGGAGAGTTTTTTTTTGCTGCAGGAAAAGTTTGGCTTCTAGTTTATCGCGAGCCCTCTGCCCTCTCGATCCTCCATCGATCTGACTAACTATGAGGTGAGTTAACACTCTACTTGTGGATTGTCTGTTAGCATACTGTGTGGTCAGGTAGCTGCCCTTTCCGTGTGCTTTTGTTGATGTTGGGTTGGGTTCAGTTCTGGCTAACGCGGCAATGCTGTCGGCTGACTTTTCCATGGCTCTTTTCAACACAAAGTTTCTGGCATTTTCTATTCTATCTCTGGCTATTTTTGGTTTCAACACTCATATGGAATTCGAATAAAGGCCCTGCGAGCTAATGGCTCTAAACGGGCACTGGCGCCTCGACCCTGCGACATATGACCATTGCCGCTCATCTGGTATCCTTCGTCGGCCAAGATATTTGCATCGCTCTTCCAGAAGGAGATACGTCCTTCATCAGTCATCATCGTCTGCGATCCCCTCTATCTGGTCTAGTAGCAGGGCTATGAAACAGTCGGCGCGTTCTCATAATCGACATCGCTCCCTTGTCAACTTAATTAATTAATTGACTGACTCTGTGATTAAGCATACCCCTACTGTCAATGGAACAAATAAACACTGTGCCCTTCTAAATTGTCGATCTATCTCAGACAAAGGCACCTATATGAATGAGCTAATAGTTGACAATAAATTTGATATGTTATTTCTCACAGAGACTTGGCAGGTACCAGATGATTTTCTCCATCTGAATCTGCTTACCCCTATTGGATATCGACATATGTCAGAACCACGTACAACTGGTAAAGGGGGTGGTCTTGCTGTCATTTTTCGTGCGTCATTAATTGTCTCTAAATTGGTTTTTCACAATACCACGACATTTGAGTACATGGTTATGAAGTTTGGTATCAAACATCCCATTGTACTTATATTAATTTACAGACCACCTAAACAACAAAGTGATTTTTTCTCAGAACTCAGTGAATTACTAACCCAAGCATGTGCTGTGTCATCCCAAGTTATTCTTCTTGGTGATTTCAACATTCATGTTGATACTGCTTGCTCCACTGCTACTCAGCTAAATGTTGCCTTTGACTGTTTTGACCTCATCCCGCATGTTAATTTTCCAACTCATACTCATGGTCACATGCTTGATCTTGTTTGTACATCTGGTCTGAATAATATCTCTGTTGACAGTTTAGCTACCCCTCTTTCTGACCATAGACTCATGTCCTTTGATTTTACATCTATCTGTCCAGTCAACCACATCAAAAATCTAACCATACGTTATCATCATTTAAATACTGTTGACACTAGCTCCTTTTGTGATTCTGTTGCCTCCTCTGCTCTTTCTAATGTGCTAAATTTAACCTGCCCATCTATGATTTATGACAAGTATTGCTGTTCTGTTGAGAAATTGTTGGATGAGTTTGCCCCAACTAAGATTAGGTCTGTCCCTATGTCCCATTCCTCCCTGTGGTTCAAGGCAGAGCTTCGAGGTTTGAAGGTAAAATGTAGACGACATGAACGTCTCTTCAGGAAAACTGGTTCAACTGGCCATTTTCTTATATTTGCTGAATGCCTTCAGCAATATAAATTGGCCTTAAATACAGCCCGCTTTTCCCATATCTCCAGCATCATTAACAAAGCAAGCAATAGGCCCAAAATGTTATTTAGCACAATTAATAAACTGACTCAAGCACCAAAGCACAGCCTTAGTGACTCTGAATCCATGGTTATGTGCTGCTCTTTTCTGAACCATTTCCAGGGTAAGCTAGATACTCTGTATGCGACATTTGGTGAGGAACCAACTACCGATGAGCATATGAAATCTCAATCTAATAATTCTATGACAACCCTAGCCTTAACCAATTCCTCATTAATCACTGAGTTAATACAAAAATCTAACTCCTCATCATGCACTCTTGATCCTGCACCTACTTTCCTGCTAAAAGACTGTACATCGGCGATTTCTGCCCCCATCTCCCACCTTATTAATATGTCATTTATCTCCTCTACTGTACCTGTGTCACTTAAGACTGCTGCTGTTACTCCCATACTCAAAAAGACTAATCTGGACCCGGAAGACTTATCCAACTACCGCCCTATTTCGAACCTGCCATTTGTATCGAAGATCTGTGGCCTCTCAGCTGCAGTCATTCCTAGCTGGTAACAACCTCTTCGATATTTTTCAATCTGGCTTCTGCCAACAGCATAGCACGGAGACCGCACTAGTAAAGGTTGTTATTGATGTTTTACTCACTGGAGACTCAGGTAGTCTCTCTATACTTCTGTTATTAGACCTTAGCTCTGCCTTTGATACTGTCTGTCATAAGATATTACTTTCCTGCTTAGCGGAATTTGGCATATCAGGCTCTGTCCTGGTTTTCCTCTTATCTCACGGGCAGGCAATATCACATCTCCATACACAATTCCAAATCTCCTACTGTCTTACTTAAACAGGGTGTCCCACAGGGCTCTGTTCTTGGCCCACTACTATTCATTCTGTACATTCAGCCGCTTGGCAACATCATTCGTCGACATGGTTTTAGTTATCATTGTTATGCTGATGATATTCAGTTATATACTGCCTGTCAACCAGATTCTGTTAATGTAAAATCCTCACTCTCCTCTTGTGTCAGAAAGTTAAAATTATGGCTACACTCAAATTTTTTTAGCCTGAATCTGGGTAAAACCGACATTCTGATAACTGGTCCCCCATCAATAAAACAACAACTCTGTGGACTTTAGTCTTGATCTGGATGCTACTACGATTTTCCCCTCAGCTACTGTTAGAAATTTAGGTATCATACTCGACCCCTCACTATCCTTTGATGCCCATATTCGCAGCCTCTCCAAAACGTCTTTTTTTCATTTACAACGCATTGTCAAACTGCGATCCTTTATCTGCAGAAATGATGCCGAAACATTAGTACATGCTCTGATTACATCCCGTCTTGATTACTGCAATTCACTCTTCTCTGGTCTATCAGCTCACTCAATCTCACGTTTACAGTACATACAAAACTCGGCTGCCAGAATGTTAACCTCCAATAAAAAATCTGCCCACATTACCCCTATATTATTTGATCTTCACTGGCTGCCAGTCTCATCTTGCATAAAATATAAAATCATACTGCTCACTTATAAGGCACTAAATGCTCTTCCCCCCCCCTATCTTTCCGATCTTCTCTCATCCTATGTACCTTCACGATCACTCCGGTCTTCAAATTCTGAACTTCTATGTATTCCTAGATACCGTCTATCCTCTGCGGGTGGCAGATCCTTTTCTGTCATTGCTCCAACACTATGGGACTCCCTACCCATTGCACTCAGAACCATCACCACTTTGTCTGAATTTAAATCAAGGCTTAAGACCCACCTTTTCAACCTCCACTATCAGTAAATGCATATGTATTAACAGTCCTTAATTTTTCTGAAATGTGGTGTATGTATCATGTACTATGTAGAGTTCTATCTCTTGTACTGTATGTTTTTGTGTATAGTGCTGTCTTCTGTTATTATCTCATGCAGCTGCATGTGATCCTTCATCCTGGGCAAATGTCCGACGAATATGTATATGTATATGTTACACTATATTTCATCTGTCTTGAAATACTGTACCTTGTAAAGCGTCCTTGAGCTTGGGAAAGGCGCTATATAAATTAAACATATTATTATTATTATTATTATTATTATTATTATTATTATTATTATTA
>JAAIIK010021615.1:0-13824 GCA_014706435.1 Silurus glanis
AAGCAAGTTTAATTTATTTGGGTCCGATGGGAAACATTATGTTCGGCAACAAACTGGAGAAAGACTGAACCCAAAGTGTGTAAAGAAGTCAGTGAAAAGTGGAGGAGGAAGTGTCATGGTTTGGGGCATGTTTTCTGCAGCAGGAGTTGGGCCTCATACAGCTACATGGCAGAGTGAATGCAAATGTTTATCAGAACCTTCTTCAACAACATATGGTTCCTTCCCTGCGTTCATCACCCAATCAGCCCGCAGTGTTCATGCAGGACATCGCTCCATGTCACACAGCAAAACGGGTAAAGCAGTTCCTTGAAACTGAAAACACTGTAATAATGACATGGCCTGCCCAGAGTCCTGATCTCAACCCAATAGAGAACCTCTGGAAAATCCTTGGCGACAAAGTTATGGCCAAGAAACCCACTACAGTCACCAAACTGTGGAGGAGACTGGAAGAAGAGTGGACCAAAATCACACCAGAGTAGTGTGAGAGACTAGTGCTGTCCTGTGGCCGCAGATGTGCTGAAGTCATTCAGAGCAGTGGCCTGTACACTTCCTACTAATTGCTGATTGTTGTAACCTTCAGAAAATTTTGTTGTAATTGTTGTAATTTTTCCATGCTACAGTCATTGTTGTTCTCTAATTTTGATCAGTGTGTTTTCTGCAAAATAATGGGTTTTTTTTTTTATGCCTTAGTTATTTTGTGGAAAAGGTGTTCTGGGAGCATGGTATAGACAGGACAAAAACTCCTTCAACTGTTGAGCAGTGAAGATGACATTATTTCAGAATTGTTCAATTGTTTATGAATTGTTCTCTAATTTTGATCTCCAGTGTATATTAAATCCAGACACATTAAATCATAAAAAAGTAGATTTTTAAGTTTAAATCTTTCATAAAGATTTAATAAACATTTCTTGATACATCTCCAGATCTTTTCATCCAAATCTCAGTCAGTATTGCACGAAGTATTCCACCCTGACTTGCCACCATTAGAGAATTAGTTTTTTTGCGAAGCTCATCTACTTTTTTTCCTTATTGGAGCAAACCAGGTATAGTGAATGTAATTTGCTCAGGTTGGTTTCAGATCCTCTATATTTATGTTATGAAAGAGCAATTTGGAACAATATTCATTTGGTAGATCTACATCCAACAGCAGAGATGCCTAAAATAAGCACAAGACTGACCTCTTAAATTTCTCTCTAGGAGTGTATGTGTTGAAACGTCCCATGAGCAAATTCTACATCAACATCTGTGACACTATATAAGGAAATTGTTTGGTTGCAGTTGCTCATAGTAAAAGATCAAAGTAAAGGTTAAAGTCTTCTTCTTCTTTCAGCATCTCCCATTTGGGGTAGCCACAGCGGATCATCCATCTCTATACCCCACTTTTCCTCCACATACCCCACTTTTCCTCCACATCTGCCTCTTTCACACCAACTACCTGCATGTCTTCCCTTTCCACATCCATAAACCTACTCCTTGGTCTTCTTCTCTTCCTCCTTCCTGGCGGCTCTATCCTTAGAATTCTTCTACTGATATACCCCATGTCCCTCCTCTGCACATGACCAAATCATCTCGATCTTGCCTCCCTCACCTTGTCTCCAAAACTTCCTACATGCACGGCCCCTCTAATAAACTCGTTTCTAATCCTGCCAATTAAAATCTCAAAATCTTCAGCTCTGGTACCTCCAGGTCCACCTCCTTCTCTAACACACTCTCCATTACTTTGCACTGTTGAACCCAGGTACCTAAACTCATCCACCTTCACCACCTCATGTCCCTGCAACCACACCACTCCACTGCCCTCCCTCTCATTTACACACATGTACTCTGTCTTACTCCTACTGACTTTCATTCCCCTTCTCTCCAGCCCATACCTTCACCTCTCCAGGCTCTTCTCCACCTGCTCCCTACTCTCACCACTAATAAAACTATCATCATAGTCCATGGAAACTCCTGTCTGACCTCATCTGTCAACCTGTCCATCACCACTGCAAACAAGAAAGGGCTCAGAGCCGATCTTTGATACAGTTCAACCTTCACCTTGAACCAGTCTGTCCTTCCTACTGCACACCTCCTTATCACCTCTGTTCCCTTCATCAACATACCCATTAAAGTCTGCATCAATCACCAATCTTTCATTCCTAAATTAAACTTTTCATTTCAAGTCAATATTCAAGAAAAAATAAAAATAAGAAAATATAAATAAATAAACATATTAAGGTGTACATTAAATGAAATGTGTAGCAGAATGAAATAGAATTTGTGACTATGAAGTTTTCCAAGCCAGTGGGGACTGTGGCAAGAAAAAACACTGAGATGGTGTGAGATGTCACCAGAGTGTTCCTGAGTCAATAGGAGTTAGCTCCTATTGTTTCCACCTGAGTCTAGTTTCATGCAACTGTTCCTGCAAACTGTGTTTCTTGACCCTCGTTCTAAGACCACTGATCATAATTTTCTCCTTGCTAGACTAGAAATTGTTATGGAAGATATACTGATCATTATCAGTTTGTTAATGTGAATGTTAAATTCTCTACACTTTCTGGGGTGAAGTTTGGTCTTCCTCAAAGAAGCAGGCCTACTGCTTTTTCCTTTATATATGCTGCCTCTGGGTCAAATTATTTGGAATTTATCTATAATTTTGGAATTAGCTATCATTGCTATGCTGATAATGCACAGTTGTATGTTTCGGCAATGTGTAAAAGGACATTAGACAGTGGACACTTGTTTCCTTCCTAAGATAAAGGTAGACGTAGGCTTTTTAATTACATAGGAATGTAAGGATGGTCTTTCTGGAGGTTTTTCTGTCTTACCATAATCAACAATAAAATACCTTGGTGTATCTAGATATTATTATATGGCTGGCACAACACTCCCTGAAGTTCTCATGTAACCCGTGTAACATTCTTGATTGGAGCCCCAGGTGCAGGGATCATTGTGTACACCACCTACCCCGTCCACGACCGACCCCAATCCCCCCTAGCGGCCACACTCATGGAGAGCCCTACGAACTCCCCGGAGGTGGACATTCCCCCAGAGTACCAATTATTTGCGGACATATTCAGTAAACAGGCAGCAATCCGGCTCCCCCCCCCCACTGCCCTTAGGACTGCACCATAGACCTGATGTCAGCTGCTAAACTACCTAAGGGACGTGTGTACCCGCTGTCGGTTCTGGAGTGGAAGGAAGGGGGACTCCGGCCCTGCATTAACTAACGAAACCTGAACACCAAAATCACTCTATCTGATCCCAGCCGCCCTGGAGGACTTACCGGTGCACAGATCTTTCTTCATTACCCCCTTGGGTCACTATGAGTACTGCGTCATGCCGTATGGCCTGTCCATTTCCCCCATGGTGTTCCAGACCTTCATGAATGAGGTATTCAGACTGTTTCTCCACCGGTTCATGATCGTCTACATCGATGACATCCTCATCTTCGCCCCAGACCCGACCGAACACCATGGCCGGGGGTGCAGTTCTTGGGATATGTGATTAGTTTGTCTGGGATATGAATGGACGAGGGGAAGGTGAAGGCGGTGCGGGACTGGCCACACCCAAGCACCACCAAGAAGCTCCAACGCTTCCTAGGGTTCGCAAATTTCTACCGCGGGCTTCAGTCTGGTTACCGCCCCACTCACCTCTCTGCTGTAGGGGACGGTCAAGACCCTCACGTGGACCCCAGACGCAGAGGAGGCTTTCCAGGAGCTCCAAGAGGAGATGCAGTGTCACCCCCCCTCCTACAACACCCGGATCCCCGGCTCCCATTCATTGTGGAGGTAGATGCTCTCCCACTCAGAACAGAATTACGACATCGGGAACTGGGAACTTCTAGCCATCAAACTGGCGCCCTGTTCTTCACTCGCTTTCGCTACACCATCACCTACAGTCTGGGCTCTAAGAACGGCAAGGCGGATGCCCTGTCCCGGATTTATAGCCCCGATGAACCCACGGACCCCGAACCCATTATCCCTCCCCAGCTGATACTCTGCCCCATCATCTGGGAGTTAGAGGAGGAGATTCGAGCCACGGCACAGGGAGAGCCAACCCCTGCAGGGGTGAAGGATGTTCATTCCCAGGCCATTAGGAAATCGTGTCCGACCAGGGACCCCAGTTCACATCCCATGTGTGGAAGGCATTCTGCTGGCTTCTGGGGGTCACAGTCAGTCTGTCATTGGGATATTACCCTCAGACCAACGGACAGACGGAGCACAAGATACAGGAGCTTGGATGCTACTTCTGGTCGTACTGCAACCAGGACCAAACGAGCTGGAACCGTTTTCTCCCTTGGGCCGTACGGATCAGCACGTAGTGATCTCTGAGGTCTGTGAGGAAATCCTTCAGTGCAAAAGCACGGTCAGCATCTCTATTCAGTTGATGTGCCAAACTAGATAGGGCCCTTCCCATAGACCTTGGGCAGAGTGACCACTCTTGATTGCTCCCCACCCTGAGAGTGTTAGCGTTACGTGACAACTGGGGACTTCCACGGGGCCTAGAGATAGGAACCTGAGATCTCTCCAAACATCTAAGGCACGTAGGCATCGCCGCATGACCTTGATGGTATGGAGTGGATTGCCCTTCTGTGAGAACCCACGGGTCCTTAGCAACCACTGAAGGGGTCTCATGTACAGCAGGCCAAGTGGAATGCACTGGACGCAGCTGCCATGAGACCAAGCAGTTTCTGGAACTGCTTGACAGTGAGAGGCTGTTCTTCTCTGACCATCCTGACGGCCATAAGGATGGCCACAATGTGGGCAGGGTAAAGCTGCGCATGCAAAGTAGTCATATCCCATACTACACTGAGATAGGTGGTTCTCTGTACTGGAGAAAGCACACTCTTCCTGGCATTCAGCTGAAACACCAACACCTTCATGTGGGCAAGAACAACATCTCAATGACAGACTGCTCTAATTGAGCTAAAATCAACCAATCATCGATGTAGTTGAGGATGTGGATGCCCTGAGGCCGCATCCACACATTTCATGAAGGTGCGGGGTGAGAGGGCAAGACCAAACGTAGGAACTCGATATTGGTAAGCTTCGGCCCCGAAAGCGAGCCTCAGGAACTTCCTGTGAGAAGGCAGGATGGATACATGAAAGTACGCATCCTTTAGCTCTACCGTGACATCTGATTTAAGACATGACCTGCTTAAGGTTCAGCATCTTGAACCTAAGTCTCATGAGAAAGTTCAGCTGATATAGATCCAAGATAGGACGCAACCTTTTTGGGAACTATGAAGTACCGGTTGGAAGTTTGAGGCTGTGCCCCCCAAGCATCCCCATGTGATCGGCTTGGGAGGTACTGTTGAAACGCTGTGCTTTTAACCAGTGGCAACATTTTTCACACACACTCCATTTCAAGGCTAGAAACTGAAGCTTGTGTACCGGATACCTCTTTTACGAGTAACTTAGTGCCTTGCTTGCAAATGCAGTGGGGCATGTTTTCTCCTCACCTGCCGGTATCTGTGAAAGCACAGCCACAAGTCCATCTAGAGAAGCATTAATTGTCAAAATTCACAGAAAAAAGAAATCAGGATGTACTAGAACCAGACTTTGCAACAAGCTATCTTTTAAATTAGAAAGGGTGACATCACAATCGGGAGTTCAATCAGCTAGTTTTAGCTTCCTATATGTGCCTGCCCTAATCATGGTTTTGATCTTTGTCTTTCTTTTCTGTCCAGCTGTCAAAAAAAGCAGTTTGGCTATTGAGGAACAACTAGGGATGAAGTGCTGATCAACAGATACACCATTCCAATCAATGACCCGACCTAAATACTTAATGGATGCTTGCATCAATAGCACTTTTTTGGACTTAACTTGAGGTTGTAATCCCTCAACCGAAACCTCAATCTCTCTCCAGCCTCTCCATCATGCAAACACCAGTAAGTCATACAAATAACACAACAGACTACTAAAATTAATGCTCAGCATCATACGCATAAAAGATGCTTGACTATTACACAATTTTATGTCACATACACTTACATACAGTGTATGACATGCACTAAAATGCTTTTTACGACAGTCTGGAATGAGGGAATAGAATGAGGAGAGCGTGACAGATTGTCACATGTTAGAAGACTGGAAAGATACATGGGAGCTAAACCATTTAGGGCTTTGTAAGTAAGTAGCAGTAGTTTGTAGTCTATTCAAAACTTAACAGGTAGCCAGTGTAGGGTGATAAGATTGGGGTTATATTATCATATTTTCTCAACCTTGTGAGAACTCTGGCTGCTGCATTCTGGACTAACTGTAGCTTATTTATTAATGATGCAGGACAACCACCTAGTAATGCATTACAATAGTCCAGTCTGGAGGTCATGAATGGGTGGACGAGCTTCTCTGCATCAGATATAGACATGTTTCTTAGCTTAGCAATATTTCTAAGGTGGAAGAAGGCTGTTTTTATAACATGGTTGATATGATTTTTAAAAGACAAGTTGCTCTCTAAAATAACTCCCAGGTCTTTTACTGTTGAACTAGTAGTTACAGTACATCCTTCTAAATGCAGGTTGAAATGCTGGAGCTTCTGTGTACTGGTTTTTATTCAGGATCGCAGGTACCTGTGCAGTGACATCGAGAACACAAGCACCAGGGAAACAGCGAGTGTGCATCTTACCTTTGGCTCCAGTATCGCAGACATGCCGGACGATGGAATGCTGTCTCATGGAGAGGGGCGAAGCGGTTCTCTGTCGAGACCTTGAAGCTCGGTGGAGGTGGAGGGGGAGACGTCCTCTGCTTGGCTCACGTCTTCCACTGCTGCAGCATCCAGGGTCCGTAGTGCCCCAGTGCTGCAGTGAACAATACCTGGGCGGGCCACGTTGTAGGTTCGCTGGACCCAGGCAGAGAGACACGCAGAGTTGAGGTGCTGGGAGCATTAGGTTCAACCCGAGAATCTACCTGGGACGAGTGAGCTTCCACTTGGGATATTTCCAGTGCCGCTTTCTGCTCTCGCAGCTGGGCATGTTTTGCATGTAGGTCTCCAAAGCCTCCAGCTCCAACTCCACCGTTTGCAACTCGAACGAATCCTAACCTGTGCTCAATGGCAGACACACAACCAACATAGTGCTTATAATAGCGAATAGAGTTCAGATAAAGTGTGAGGCAATAAATGTAGTCAACACTAATGGTAGTCGAGTTAACGAGCTACAGGCACAAGTCAGAAAGACAAAAAACAATTCAGTATTATTTAAGGAGGAAAAAAATTTATAAATTTAAAAGTTTAGTTTGAAAATGGCAACAGAAATACAAACACGGAACTCAAGGCAAACAAGTCAAACACTTAAAGCTACGTCACATTAAGTTATGTTTAGCAGTTTAGCACGTGGCTCTCAAACAGGGGGAGGGAGAAAAGTATTAGACAGTCTCAGATAAATGTTTGTAGGCATCTCCTTTGTCATGAAAATCTTCATAAAATTTGAAATATAATCTCATGAGACATGTGGCTTTTAACACAGTACTTTTCTGGATTGCTCCAGGACTGATTTCATGTATTAATACATGAAAGAAAAAATAATGTTTAATGCAGGAAATGTATATCCAAGGCACTTCATCATCTATAACTTAGTATCTTTTTGAGTAATATCGATTTTGAATGATTGTTAGTAAAGCTCAAAGTGTCATTTTAAAGATATTTAGCTCATTTTAAATATCTTTAAAATGTGTATGTAGCCCACTTTTATCAGGAACTGTTAACATTTAAATTTAGGTAGGGCATTTTCAGCTGTGAGTCCTAAAATCTGTGGCAAAGGCTAATAGGCTAATGTCAAAGTCACTAAAGTCTACAGCCTTCAGTCTTCACTTAAGATCACCAATTGCACTGGGCTGATATTTACTCTCCGGTGCAGCCACCTGAGCCTGAAACAAGCCAACTTACAGTTCTTGTTTAGGGTAATCAGCTTGTCTGAAAGGTTGCTAACATTCAAATGATCCGAGAGATCTGCCCACAGAGGTGTAACAATGCGGCCAATGTTCCAAGGCATATTTCGGGAAGAAACAATCTACAATTAGTGCTTCCTGGCAACATGGAAGTATTACTTGCCAACTTTCCCCAAACAAGGTTTTTGCCACTAGTGTGACTGCTTGGAAAACCTTATCTGGTGGGTCACTACTCTATTTTACACAACCATCATCAAGTATTTGCTATAATATCTAAAAGTCATTTGCACGGCTCTGAAACACTGTTAGACAGGATTCTCCAGTAATCACTGACTCATTTGATCCATGAGTAGCTTGACCATATTGATACCAATGATTAAATCATTCTCTTAATATACTTTAAGCTCAACTTCATACATGTATTTTTGCTTTGTTGCATTACCTCCACATCCCACTAACATTATTTCACACGTCAGTTGTGTGGGCTTCAGCAACACATTGGATCTATGGCTTGTACTTTCAGTGAAGCAGTAGAGAGCAGAATGCTCAGGGATAAAGTTCAACATTCCCATCATCTGGAATTTAGAACATAGACAGGTGCATAAAACAACTCTTTAAATACTTCCAGGTTTTGTATATTCTGCAAAATCACCTTGACTTGGCTATACCTTGCACACATGTACTTTCTGCAGTACTGATGGTTTGTTCTGTTTCAGACTGTTCCTTTTGGCATAAGGAAGAAACCTTGAGAGTAACCAAACTCAAGAGGGAACCCATTCTCATCTGGGTGGCACCGAATGTCGATTTATAAACGATGTTGAGGTGTGCAGTAATGATGATCAGATGCAAACTGTAGTCCTGTGTTAGTGTAGCACACTGTTGATATTAACTACAGTCCAAATCCATCCTCAAAGCTTCCGTTCTTAGTCCGGAATTTTATGGAACCACCCAAGGCGTTGATGAGAAACCGTCCCCAGCTGCACAGAGTGGCCTTCAATCGAAGAGAACACTAGGCCTGGACGAAGTCCAAAGATTTGGGAAGATCCACGGAGGGAAGAGGGGCAGTTACAGTGGTCACTGGAACCTTAGGTGCATGTTTAACTCGACCGAGACAGAGAGAGAGAGAGAGAGAGAGAGAGAAGAGGTGTGACAGGAAGAGAAGGATATGATTATTGTGTCCTTATTGTTGTATAAAAGTTAATGTCACTGTTTAGTTTGGACTCCGGCAAGACTTGCTAGGGCAGCACAGCTAAAAGGGAGAACCAGGAGGTAACACTGACATGAGGGATCTCTGGGATAAGAGATGACCCACCACACCACCGTCAACAAACCTGAGTGAACGTGTGAGAGTGAGGGGACGACAGCATACAAATATTCCAGTTCACCAAACATTCTATACGATCCCTTCAGATCTGCTCCTTTACCTAAGAAAAATCTACTTATAAAAGACTTGACTAAATATATGTTTTCAACCTTGACTTGAACATTGAGACTGTGTCTGAGTCCCGGACACTGATTGGAAGGTTGTTCCATAACTGTGGGGCATTATAAGAGAAATATCTGCCCCCTGCTGTAGTCTTCATTATTTGAGGTACCAACAAATAGCCTGCAACTTTTGATCTAAGTAGGCGTGAAGGATCATACTGGTACAGAAGTTCACTCAGATACTGCGGTGCGAGACCGTTAAGTGCTTTATACATAGTAGTAGTATTTTATAATCAATGCGAGATTTGATTGGAAGCCAGTGTAGACTGGTTAAAACAGGGGTGATGTGGTCATATTTTCTAGATCTAGTGAGGACTCTTGCTGCTGCATTCTGAACTAACTGAAGCTTATTTATACACTTACTGGAACACCCAGACAGTAAAGCATTACAGTAGTCTAATCTAGTCTAATTTTATGTTAATAAAATTCATGTGTCTTATAGGAAAGACTAGGGGTCAATAATCACACCAAGGTCTTTGACTGCTGTACATGCTGAAACAAAAACACCATCCAGAGATGCTACGTAATCGGAAAGTTTGCTTCTACCTGCATGTGGTCCTAGTAAAAGTACTTCCATCTTATCTGAGTTAAGCAGAAGAATGTTATCAAGTATCCACTGTCTAATGCCTTTACACAGTCCTGAACATTGTTAAGCTGATCTCTCTTATCTGGCTTCCCTGAAATACACAGCTGTGTATCATCAGCATAGCAATGGAAGTGAATACCATGTGAAATGAAGAAATGCCAGTGCGTCCCCTGACCCATGGGAAAGGCTTGAACATAAAACTTTCAAAAGACTAGTTTTGTTGAAGATAGGGTCATTCTCATTTCTGTGAGTACTACCGGGAGAACAACAGTCCAATTTCGGCCTGTTTCAATGCAGGCTTTAGTAACACGTTCCTTAATGGTTCTGTTTGTTCTCTCTACCACTCCAGCTGACAGTGGTTGAGAGGGAATATTAAAATGCCAATCAATTGCTAAGCTTTTAGCCAAAAGTTGTGTTACTTTAGAAGCAAAAGGTGGGCCATTATCACTTTCAATTACGCTAGGAATACCAAAACTAGATCTCTTTTGTTAATATTTTGACATCCGTTTTATCATTCTCAGTCGCACATGCAAATGCTTCTGGCCACTTACTGAATCTATCAACTATAACCAACAGGTATCTCAAATTTCCTACAGGTGGCATATTTGTAAAATCTATCTGTAGGTGTTGGAAAGGGGCTTCAGGAAAAGTAAGCGCAGTATGTTGTACAGGTCTACTTTGTCCGCTAACATGTTTCCCTGAATTTCCTCTGAATCATCAACGACATGTCCTTTAACCTTAACTATGGCAACTTTGGCAGGGAGTTGAACAGCATTTAAAAGGTCGTCTATGAGATTAAAATGTGCTATGGGCTTTCCATCAGCTGTTTTAAAGTCTCTTTGCTTCCATGTTTCGGCAAAATAATGCACAACACAATAAGCATACTTAGAATCAGTGTATATAGTCACTACTTTACCTTCAGACAACTGACATGCTCTTGTAAGTGCCACCAACTCTGCAGCTTGTGCAGATGTGTATGGTAATGATTTAGCTTCAACTATTTCATCAGGTATTACAACAGCATATCCACATAAATACACATCATCAGAAGGTTTTGAACATGAACCATCTACATATAGGCAATTCCCCTCTTCCAGGGCCGTATCTAAAAGATCAGACCTACAAGAGGTCTCCTGTTCAATGTGTGTAAGGCAATCATGTGCCTTGTCAAAACCATCTAAATAAATATCGTCTAGCAGATCACGCAGCGCTACTACAGCTGAATGCGGCTGAGAAGAAGCCTTAATAGTTAAGTTTTCTGTCGCCAAGAGTGTGGTTTCATAAACAGATCTATGTTGCTGTCATATGTTGTGTGTTGAGGTTGTGTAAAATAGCTGTTACCTGATGTGAGGTGTACAATATCAAAGGACATGACAGCACCGTTTTCTCAGCATCCTGGACCATCAGAGAAGGTCACGAGGGCAACCCTTGTGCTACGTTGTCTAAAGATTTGGAAAGATAAGCAACAGGGCGATATCTGTCACTGTGTTCCTGGGCTAGGACCCCCACAGCTGTACCACCACGTTCGTCCTTTCCAAGCAAGGAAGTATCCTAAAACTTACCTTGATGCGTGATTTCCCTTCGGATATTGCCGGAAATCTCGCTTCTGACACTAAAACTGTTGTTTTTATCATGCCCAAACGAAACTGAATTCTTGGAGAGGTTTTCCATATGAACTGCGATGCCCGTGGTGCCTTTCTGATTTCAGGGAAGAATCACACAGCACACAATATGGACCAATGTTCTTCTTCGGTTTATTGCAGGCAACATACAGGTATATATACACATTGGAAAGAAAGCTTGACCTAAAGTTGTTTCCTGTTTAGATAAGAAGATATACTAGCCGGAGATATGTGAGCCCAGATAAAGACTCCCTTACATACTAACAACCTAAATATTCTATAGACATTGAACAGACAAAGGAATATGTGTGAACCATGTGTGAGAACCATCTTAACACTAACACCATATTTATTTATAATTTCACCCCGAGGCAGCATATATAAAGAGAAAAGCAGTGGGTCTAAGACAGATCCTTGCGGAACACCAAACTTTACCTCAGAGAGTGTGGAAAACTCAGTCAAATAAGACCTAAGCCAGGAGAGAGTTGTTCCCTTTATTCCAACAACGTTCTCAAGTCTAGCAAGCAGTATAGTATGATCAATGGTTTCAAAAGCTGCACTTAGGTCGAGCAAAACAAGTAAAGAGACAAAGCCCTGATCAGAGGCCAATAACAGGTCATTTATCACCTTAACTAGCGCCGTCTCTGTGCTATGATGAGGCCTAAATCCTGACTGATACATTTAAAAAATGTTATTCCCAAGTAGATGTAGATGAGCATAAATGCTGTGCTACAACCTTTTCTAAAATTTTAGATATAAAGGGGAGGTTTGATATTGGCCTGTAGTTGGACAGCCGACATGGGTCAAGGTCAGGTATCTTAATTAGGGGGTTGATAACTGCCAGTTTGAAGGATTTAGGTACATAACCAGTGCTAAAGGAAGAGTTTATTATTTTTTAAAACAGGTTCAATCACTTCATTACCATAAACTGTTTACATGCCGTTTTTGCACATCTTTCCTGGATTGCTGCTATTTGTTTTTTTGCACAATATATATATATATTTTTTTTAAATTTTGCTACTGTTCACTGTCTCGTTAAAACACCTTTACTGGCGGAGCTATTTTGTGTTCCTTAGCACTGTGTGTTGTCTTGCACTGTCTTGTATTGTCTTTGCACTGTTTGCACCAGGCTGCACACATGCACTTTATGTGGCGAGGACACTTACTAGTCCTTGGCCCTGTGTTTTTCTGTTTCTGTGATTGTTGTTTTATGTTGTTTTATGTAGCATCAGGGTTCTGGAGGAGCGTTCTTTCATTTCACTGTGTACTGCATCAGCTATATATAGTTGAAATGACTATAAAAGCTTCTTGACTTGACTTGACTTGACTTGACTCAATTACCTTTGGAATTATCTGTTGTTTACAAGGGATCGAGAATGCAGGTTGATGATTTTGATGAGGAAATAAATGAAATTAAGTCATTCTCTTGAATATGAGTAAAGCTTTCTAATTGATTGTCTTATAGTTACACTGCTGTCTACAGGGTTATTTGTAAAATAGTTTGGATTTATATTAATCGTCTGGATTTCCTGATGTTTTCAGCTTTATTATTAAAAAAGTTAATGAAATCATTACTACCTAAAAAATCTAGGATTATGCTTGTTATTTTCTATGAGGGTGAAGAATATGCTGATCTAGCAGCACAAAGAGATTTTCTATCATTTAGGAGGCTCTCCTTCCATGCTATTTAAAATACTGTTAATTTTGTTTGACACAATTTACGGTTTAATTTGCAAGTGGTCTGTTTTAAGGTGCACGTATGATCATTATACCACTGTGCAAATTTTTTCTCCCTGATCATTTTGGTCTTAAGGGGAGCTACATCATCTAGAGTGTAACGGAATGTTGATTCTAGGTATTCAGTGGCCCAGTCAAGCTCTGCGGGGTCAGGGGGAGAACTATTTAATATCGTAATTTCCGGAAGATTATTGATAAAACCTGCTGCTGTAGCTGACGTAAATGTACGCTAAATGACTGCACCCCAGGCCTCCTCACCTACATCAGTACCTGCCTTTCATAACACTCTTGTGGCTGATGAACCACCAAATATATTTGAACCATCAAATATCCATAAGCACAGTCCAAAATCTAGAGGAACATCTTCCCAGAAGAGTGGAGGGAATTATAAGAGCAAATTGGAACTAAATGTTGAACTCAATGCTCAAAAATTACATACCAAACTTTTGACCAGGTGACTCAGTACTTAAAGAAATATAGTGTGTATATATATATATATATATATATATATATATATATATATATA
>JAAIIK010021632.1:0-13528 GCA_014706435.1 Silurus glanis
ACATGACGACATACACAAACACACATACTGAGTGACAGACTGGGGGGCAGGGGCCGGCCAAGCTGACTGGGCGGGAGAGAGACGACTCCTCAAGTTCTGCCCAATGTTGAGGGTGTGTCTGGGAAATCCTAAATCACTCCCCTGAGGGGGAACACAGAGAGTGAGAGAGAGGGAGAGAGAGATCGTAAGACACCTAAAGAGAAAATCACTGGCACAGCTCATAGCGTGAGGCCACTGGCAGCAGAGCAGGAGTGTTTGTAGGAAAGGTGAAAGCTGTTTGGAGTGTTCATTAGTCTTGTCATTGGAAGTTTTGCACTAGTTTATAATGTATGCTATGGAGCTGTGACGGGGGGAAAAAATACACATCTGTCTGTTTACCCGGATATTCCAGTTGCCGTTTAGACAGGTAAGAATCTTGAGTTTTTAAATTAAATGATTTGGATGTTTCAGTTGTATTTTAAATACAAGGGAATTTAATATTTAAATAATATAATTGATTACAAATGTCAAATAATTTAATCCATATCATTTTACATTTAATTACATGCAGTTTAATGGTGGACAGATAAGCAGGCATAAAACATGAATCCAGTTTCTGACTGTTGTTGTGTTGTAGTGCCTAGTTTGTGTCTTTGCCTGGATTTATGAATGTCCTAGAGGCAGTGGCTGCAGGTTCAGTGTGTGTGTGTGTGTGTGTGTGTGTGTGTGTGTGTGTGTGTGTGTGCATGTGCATGCACTCCAGACGACCAGACTGGCAGACACCACTGTGAGTTTTAATAACTTTGTGACAGATATGTTTCCCATCTCTTGGCTTTGCTCATGCCCTGTTTGAGACACTGTGGGATGCATCATTTCAGCAGCAAAAAAGAAAATAAGGGGGGGGGGAGATTGGGGGCAGGGGGGGCTTAGAGATAGCCATGTCCTCTCACAAAACCCTGCTAAACACTTCTAAACAAAAGCAAGGATTCATGACATGTATTTTCGGTGTCATTTAGTGTTAAAGACTCCAAACACAATGCAATGTTTGCAGTCGGCAGTAACTTGTCAAAACTTGCTGTTGAGGACTTTGGAATTATGCTGGGGGGTCTGCTTGCATTTTGTTTTTATGAAAGCCAGTCCTAGCATTTGTTAATTAGTTTGGTGTGGATACAGGGTTATGTAGTGATGAACAAACAGGCATGTCACATGTGATCTTGACTACATTTAGCAGAGGAAGTGCGATGTGTTCACAGCTCTGCTTCTATTTTTGCACTTCCTTAACTAATAAGAGTAAGTGGACAGAGACTCCAGAGAAGCAAACTACAAGGACTTGAAGACAAGAAGCTGTGATTTATGGCCATCTGCACTTGTGGCTTATTATAGGCAAGAAAAGCTGAAAGGAGAAAGTGTCATGACTGGGATAGGAGAAGCATATTGATGTATTGCTGCCCATATGGTCAATTGTGTGTGTGAATAAGAGCATTGGGCTGCACTGGACACTTAGAACATTCAGATTCTGTCTACTGTTGATTTACAGCACTCGTGCAATTTAGGATCTTTAGATTGAATTCCTATGTTATTATCCATGGCAATGTCTATGGTGATGCATATAATATATATATATGTGTGTGTGTGTGTGTGTGTGTGTGTGTGTGTGTGTGTTAATATCTATAAAAATTGTCTAAAGTGATGTCCATAGTGAAAACTATGACTGTGCCTGTAGTGATATATATGGCAATCGCTATGGTGATGCTTATCATGATGACAATTTTATTGGTGATTTTTATAGTGATGTCTTTGTCTTTGTCTCTGGTGCCAGTGTATCACTGGCTTTGGAAATGGCTAAGGTCCTCTCCCCTCTATCGTACACATTTACAACACACACTGCATCCGCAAAGCCAGCAGCATTGTGAACAACCACATACACCCCTCACACACACTCTTCACTCTCCTACCATCAGACTGTGCAACAGTTTTTTTTCTTCAAACCATGAGAACTGAACTGTACTAATCTCACACACACACACACACACACACACACACACACACACACACACACACATATACACACATACATACACACATACACACTCACTCAACTGTGTGTTACTGAACTGTTGCAACCTGAACTCAAACACACACTCAATACTTATTTCAATTCATACACATCCATGTCTTCAGCACCACCCATATTATATTATAAACATATTATACTGTTTACATGCTGTTTTGCACACCCCTTTATTGTTGCTCTTTTTGCACGACATTGTATTTATGTTCACAAATGCACTCATGTTTATAGTTCTCTTTTGCACATTGTGACGTTTAACATATTATACAGTAGGTCTACTGGTCGGAGCTATTATGTGCTTTGTGTCTATGTCCCACACTGTTCTGTGTTGTCTGTTTGCACTGTCTTTTGTTTTGCACTGTTTGCACTCGGTTGCACATGATGCACTTCATGTGGCAAGGACAACTTTAGTCCTTGCTCTGTGTTCTGTAGTTTTATGTTGTGTGATGTAGCTGTTGTATATATATAGGTTTTATGTAGCACCAGTGTTTTATGTAGCACAAGTGTTCTGGAGAAACCTTGTCTCATTTCACTGTGCTGCATCAGCTATATAATGGTTGAAATGACAATAAAAGCTTCTTGACTTGACACAAGACTTGTCATTATATTGTTTCAAATTTACCTTCTAGCACATTTATAGTCTTATCTTCTAATCTTTCTGACCCCTTTTTGCATAACAGAGTAGAATCTTAATCACATCTAAGTTACTAAAATAGAAAATTATAAAATCATATCCAATAAGGCTGCCAGAGAAACATGTTTGAGTCTTGTAATAGGGATCAGGGTAACTTTAGTAGATAAAGTTCTGCATAAAAGCTGTTGTACAAAAGAATTCAATGTTAGAATTAATTTCCCATGATCTTATTAGCTTTATTCTTATGGATTTGATCTGCTGTTATGTCAGTCTGAACGCTACTGTTTCCCTCTTTCAGTCTGTCTTGCTTGATGCATGACTCTGGCCTGAGAGCTCTTTAAACCCACACACTCACCCAGGCTTTTGTCCCTAGTGAGCAGGTTTGAATTAATTAAAACAGAACTGCATTATTCACGAGATTCCCACCAGCTCCCGTGGGGGGTTAGATGGGCCGTGAGAGGACAGAGGTTGAGAATGGTGAACTTGTTGTTTTGAAATACACTGAATTTTCTCCTCCTTCATGTATTTAACCTTTTGGTGCATGCGCCTTAGTGTTTGTCAATGTCTCAGTGTTCTCTGGATGCTGTTTATACTGCAAAGAAGATTCTGATTTGTGTGAAGTTCATAATGTGACCTAGTCATCGTCTGTTATTATTGCTAATCCAATCCCTGCATGAGAAGATAATACCAGCCTTGTTTTATCCAACTAATCCCTGTAAGAATCAAGAAAGAGGGCAAGACATTGGCTCATATTGATCATTTGTTGATTTCTCTGTAAAATGCAAATGCACTCAAATAACAAAGTATGTACACCTCTGTGTGGCATAGTGTGAAGGATGATGTCAGGAACAAACAGACTTTTTAAGGGAGAAAAGTGAGCTCAAAAGGGAAGAGGAGTGAAGAGAAGGATAGAGATTTATTTTAAAAGCAAATGCTGCAATTCTTCTAGTTAACTGATTAGTTGGTGTAATTCTGAGCTGCATTCCTTAAAGACAACAGCTGTCTCTCTGCCACACACAGTGAAAAGTCCTCTGGGCAGCGCCATCTCAGATACCAGCCTACGGTTATATAAAGCATGGTGCTTGACCCACACTGCATTCCAGTGGCGAAAAAAAAAAACTAATTACTGTACATTTCAGGCATGCAGGGCATTCGGTGTGTACTGCTTACAATAGGAATGTGTTGTAAGAGCAGGTAAGTCAGTGTTTTGGATAAAGGTTAAGAGCCAGTACTCATTCTTAATATTTATGAACATTGTCATGGCGTTTCAGTCATACTGAGATGATCCCTGTTAAGTAGGTGTGAGGACGTGAGCTATCCTGTTGCTCACCTTCTCTTGTCACAATCTTGATGATACTGGATAAAATGAGTAATACAGCATAGCTCTGACTCATATATAGCTATCATGTCCAGGAACACATAGAAGATATCTTTTTTTTTTTGCTGTTGCTATCTTGCTTCTATTGCAAAACCTTCTCTATTTTCTAAACTCAGCTCTGGAAGTAGGCGGTTTTTCTTTAATGCCAGCAAATGGTTCATTGATTATGTACAGGGCATCTGTGCCTACAGGACTGTATGCATGGAAAAAGAGGCAATAATACTACAGGGGATTTCTAACCAGCCATAATCATTGGTCAGAGATCACTCACATAGATCTAGGGATGTTACCATAAGCTACCTGAGCCACACCACATGAAAAGTGGTAGGAGTGAATGGGGTGTTGCATTTCAAGGCTCCGGACACTTCAGGTGCTCCAGGTGTACAAGTCTGATGTGTAAACACAGAGCTGAGGTCTTAAGAGTGTGTATAGTATTCTTAGTCATATACCTCCTGTCAGGATTAAGTGATATGGTAGGATACATGCCAAGCTAAAAAAAAAAAAAGCAATTAGGAACAGGAACCACTTCAGGAGAGTGAATAGAAAAGGTACATTTAATGTGCAGCATTATAAAATTCAGATTTAAGAAGTAATGTGATCTTTCTGTTTCAATCAGTGATTGTAAAGATCCCATAACTGTATTTAATAATGAAAAAATAATAGCCTATAAAATGAAAGGTGTTGCATCGAAACAGGGGAATGATAGCACTGGTGAAACAAACTGGTCTAATGTCAGGCTGGAATCTGCCTTTGGTTGTAATGAGATCATGAGTTAACATCAGAGCTATAAGAGAGGACTTGTCATGTTCGGAGATTGAGTTTCAAACACACACACACACACACACACACACACACAAACTCACAAAAGGACAAAGGGTCATGTGGCAGCACAATCTCTGCGATGTGTTTGTGTGTGTGCATTTGTGTAGAGTGAACATTACACTTAAACGGGATCAATATGCACAAAGACTCGGTATGCGTCTGGGGCAGGGAAATCACAAACCCACAATTTTCACCTGGTGCAAATATGTGCATACAATTCATTATTAACAGTGGCTTTCAATTTGCTGGCATATATTTGAAGGTCCTGTACATAACTATTATAGGCATTATTGTATTATTCATATATACAGTAGGGTCCAAAAGTATAAGACTACACTGAAAGGGTAGTAGGAAAAGGCTTTAGGGTTAACATTCTTTTAGCTTGAATATTTAATATTCAAGGAAGCGCACTATTTCTCAGTCATTATGTAAATGTAAAGTAAATAAGTGATACTGACTCTTCCCTCAATCTCCTTTATTGAAGCACATGTTCAGACAACATTCTGAGGGATTTAATCTAAAATGGCTCCTAAGGTTTGCGCAAAATTGTGAAGTCCATGCCAGCTCAAGTGCAAACTGTATTCAATGCGAAACTGTCTGTAAGGTCGAATTTGTACCTAATCATAATGCAGGTTTAAAAAAATAGACACCAAATGCTTATTAATATCCGTTAGTTTGAAACAAACGTTGTATGTTTCAACCCCCATTAGACATGAAGTTATTTTTTAGGATATAAGTTAACGGAGATATTGTACTAAATGTTGGAATAAACAAAATCTAAAACTCCAGATGCCACCAGCTGCTGTGTAAGGCTGATGTGTAAATAATTTCATAGGCTAGCAAAATACACTTAATTTCATGTGGAAGCCTGAGGTATAAACCCCCTAATAGATTGCGTCCTGCAGATTGATTATCACAGCGAGCTCTTCAAATGCATATTGTGAGACACATTTGTTTGTGTTGGAAATTAATTACAGCTATATAACCAATCACACCAATCTTATTAAATAATTCCATGAAATGGTGTAGATAATTAGGGAATGGCATGTACAACTAAGTTTTTGTCAACCAAAAACACACAGCAGATTCACATTTCAATCTCAGTGCTGAGATCCTCAGGAAAGATTACATATAGAGAGCCAAAAAGCACAGGTGAACATGACCTTACATGAGATGTTTATGCACAAAATTGACAAAGATTGCATTTTAAATGCAAAAAAACTTAAGGCAAATATCATAAATCTGATCAGATTAGCTCTGCGTTTTCTTTTTTACAAGAAGACAAACAAACTCTGTGTATGTATTGTGGATCTTTGTAAATACGTACGTGAGTAAGGCGTTTGTGGTTGGACTTGTGAGAACAAGTGTAGAGATGTTATCAGACAGTGACTGTGGATCTGCAAGTAAAATGTGTCTGTCTCATGTGTAATGTTAAGTACAAAAAAATAAGGCTTTACTTTTATGCCCAATTAGTGGTCCCACAGGCAGGCTGTGGAATGCTGAAGTAAACAGTTTTTTTTGGAGAAAATGTGCTGCTCATGTGGTCTAAAACAATCCCTTCTAACCAGCCATATTACTCAGTCTGTCAGAGCTCTGTAATAGGAGTAAAGGATCATTTGTACATTTGCCTCCTATTTTTTGCTTTTAGGAACAAAACAGCACCAGTGTGACCATATTTTGATACTTATAAGATGTGCTTTTTCATTAACACTATATTACCTGTTCATATGTCCAACTAAACACCAGTGGAAATGACACCCAACAGCGAGACAACTTAGGCAGGTGTTTCCCCAGAGCCACAAAAACCAAAGCTTAGATATTAAAACTCATGCAGGAAGTATAAAGCACATGCATCTGATTGTGGTTGCAGACCGACAAAAACGTCTAACTCTGACTGAAATAAATCAGTACTTATGCCTGTTATCTGACTTATTGTTCTCCTCAATGTCATTCACAGAGCTGAGAATGATGGCCGAAGGGAAGTTTGCCAGCCTGCCCCGGAACCTGCATATTAGTCGCCAGTGCACCTTGGCCTCCTCCATGGACCTGCTGAGCTCTGGCATGACAGAGGTGCCTTCCACTAGCTATCAGGGAATCTCTATCCATGGCACCCTGCCTCGAAAAAAGAAGGGAGGTGCTGCCGCTCATTCTAGGATGTGGGAGACGTGCGGGTCGCTTCAACGCCCAACACGCTGCCGCCTGCCCTCTTCACCACTCATACAAAACATCATAGAAGAGAACCATCCTTTTCAGATATGGAGGGAGGACTACACAGTACAAAGGTACCAGCAATATGTAACAACCAGCAGTCTATTATAGAGCTCTAGTTTCATTATAATAAAAATATATGGTAAAGGATCACAGCAAATGTGCATGAGTGTGTGTTTGACAGAAATAAATATTTTTCTGACCTGGAGAATAGGGAAGTACATAGAAAAAGAAGCTTAGGTAGAATGAATTCATTACCAGTCTGTGCTTTCCAATCAAATTGCATTTACAAACTGAGTAGGTATTATTAGTGTTTAAAAAACATTGGCTAATTTTGCTGGCTTGTTTTGGGTGCACTTGCTATTTTTAAGGAACCACAGTGATAACCTGACCCTCATCCACAGGTTTCACTAAAAGCTTTGACTAATAGAAAGAATGTAGATCATACTCTATGGCTGTCACAGTCTCCCAATGAAACCAAATGCACAAATAGGGAAGATTTTGTAGCGTTGTGTTAAAAGGATTTCCCAACCACCATCATTAAAACAGCAATCAGGAGAAAAGTCAACAACAATCGAGATGAATGAGCTTGTTTATATTGACATGGGTGACATAAAATATATTCATTTACAAAAACCAAGCTGTAGGAAATCACACATCTTTCCATCCTGTGTCTGAAGTCAGAAAAATGCTTAATTGCTACTGTGTTTGGACTCAATAGTCTCAGTAAGCACTAGAACGAACTAGGTTTTGAAATCCCATTTTACATTAATTTTTGCTTAAATACGAAATTGTGTTTGAAAGAAATAAACCCAAGCAAATGAGAAACAGGCCTGGGTTATATCACTAAATTAGGTTTGAGCCCATACACAAATAGAAGCCTAAGTCAGCTAATTGACACAGTGGAACAGAGTTGGCAAGTTGTAGGATTTCTATTCTTTCCGTTCCTTTTTTAGCCATGAAGCCTAAACATGATCTCAATTAGGAGATCTGGTAAACATATTTATTATGCATAATTAAAAATACTAATAATTACAAAGTCAGATGTTTCAAGAATGGCCTATTGTACAAAAGCTAGAATGTTTATGAGTATACTGTATTCAAGTAGAAGTGTCAACAAAAAGTGTACTTTTTGTAATGCAAAATTAAGATTTAAAGAATAGGCTAACCAGCCCAAATACACTACACCTTAATCTAAAAGCCATTATATCACATAAGAGTGATGTTGCTGGATTTCATATGAATGAAGTTCATACAAATTCTCTTGGGGTTGCAATTGTAAGACGGTGCTGATTACACATCAAACCTTCACAGACTTTACAGGCCTGTTATTAATTTTTCTATTAATCCTGAATTTTTGTGATTATAAGCAGATGAATTTTGACCCTTTGGAAAAAGTATTTTCCTGCTCCTACATGCAGTAACAGTTTATTTTAATGTGCAAATCTAGAGAAATTTTAAATCATATTGGTTGCTTTTATCAAAGTCTTTAAAAAGTTATTATATGGATTTTATGAGGTCTATAAAATAAAGGTTTACCAAAAGGTTTACCGTAGCCCCAGGCATTCCCACCCTACATAAATGCCTGACCTCACTAATGCTCTTCTGGCTGAATGGGCAAAAATTCCCACAGCCACTTTTAAAAGTGTAGTGGAAAATCTACTCAGAAGAGTAGAGGTTGGACTTTGAGTGGGACTTTGGAAAAGGGTTTGTTTAGCAAGGACATTTGGGTGTGATGGTCAGGTGTCCACAAACACTTGTCCATACAGTGTAGCTATCAATAGCTATAAATACAAACAAGCACATAAACAAATTAACAAACAAACCATGTCCTGGACCTGATATCAAACTATGTTCCATTTTGCTTCCAGATTCAGGAAGCTGTTCATCAAGCGTCTAAAAGTAGTAGATCAGTCATAACTCTAGGAATATTCTAAATGATGCAATTTTTGGCCTAATCTATTACACACAAGTAACAGCAAGTTATATACATTCCTAAGACAGGAAACTGAATGTAGAAGACATATTTGAGTTATTTTTGAAATGAGCACCATAGAGCAACCAACACACATAATATTCAACCAATATAGTGACCATTCAGGATGAAATAAGATAGAATTCCTGTAATGTCAGTTATAGCCTCACAGGTTTTCTTAGGTCAGTGCAGCAGCGTGGGTCAGTCAAACAAACACTGCTAGCATGTTTAGCCCTCAGTATAGCACATTTTTTTACACAGCACTACACACGTAATTCACAATTGCACAATTGCATTTCGTGAGACACTCAACAAGAAACTGTAAACAATATGCCAATAGTACATGCAGCCAGGTTACACCAGAATAACTGTTGAAACTGATAGAAGGATAAAGCCTCAATTGTTAGATTTTACAGGATAACAGGATGAAACTCCCCTTTCTCTCTCTTATCGGAAATCCAGAACGTCTTGATAAATAAAGAAAGTACTGTTCTTTCTAACAGTTCTATTATCTTTCAATGATCCTTCTAACAGGATCATACAGTCGTCACAGTGTTAATCTCCCAATCATAACAGCACTCCAGTTGGACATACCTGCATACCATGTGTACACACTTATTACCATGTGTACACTCTTAATGAGTGAAAAGGGAAAATGTGCTGCTCGTTCCTCATTACTCTGTATTTTAATTGGGTAAAATGGTGGGTAATTGGTTGGGGTAATTGGTTAGTGTGTAAATGTATGTTTGTCAGCTGTGGTAAACTTGGGATAACTGCTGTGGCAGTGAGGACAATTCTTCTATATTGTTGCCAGAGACCAGAAGTAAACAGAGATCATGAACTCGAACCTATTATCTTTTCCAGCTGCTGCTCTTCCCGTAACAGTAATAAATACATTTGAATGACACATGGTTTTAGAGGGGACCAACCTCTTCAGCCTGCTTTAGTATGTTATTATGTTTGACACATGCTCCCTTTCACCACTAAAGTGCTGCTTAAAGCAATGCATTCGTGACACATCAGTTTTATTAAAGGCATACAGCTGTTCAGCATATCATTCTGTACTTTACTAAGCATATTACAGTGAATGAAGACTAACAAGATGTCCTGGGTATTTAAGGGGTTAATCTTTTTGATGGTGGTAGTAGTAGTATGGCTTTCCTTAAAAAAAAAAAAAGTGTCCCTTCTCAGCTGTTTCTCTCTGACCTTGTTATGATACCTTTCTTGTCTCGCTGTTGTCTCAGTCCTCCTGTCCCTGTCTGACTGCTACACCGACAGACTTGTGTTTCTCATCTCTAGTGATATTATCACAATACATCAACAAAGCTGCACTGTTCTCATTTGTCCTCTACTTAACCAGGTCGCCTTTCTCTGATAACATCACGGTCTCACAAGAGGAGACCTGGCCGGAGTGGCAATGCTCTTGACAAAACTAGAAAACAGGCTTCAGAAGCAGCACAACAGAATGATAGGGGCAAATCTTATGGCTTCGTTCTTAATTTTAACTTATTTTCCTTAGAGGATAAATATGGCTTTGGTATAGGCTGAAATAGGTAGAAAATGTGCTTCTTGGCTTTTTTTTTTTTTTTTTTTGTTTTTTTTTTTTTTTTTCACAGTCCCTATTTTAATATGAGGAACTGCATTTGCAGAATATTGCCAACATCAGTCTGCAAAATTCTCATTCCTGACAAACCAGCAGCTGTATAACAAACAAGATAATTACATGCAACTGAACAGACATGGCCGTTTTTATTATCTACAGCAATAATACATCAAATTCACATGCCAGGTTAGGGCAAAATGTAACATTCATTTAACATAATAAATGAAAGTATTCTGTTTTAAAGCACAGAGAATAAATGCCAAAAGCCACATTATGCTCCTAAATTATAAAGTATATAATTATATAACTCTGGTGTTACATTATTGATAAAGATCTTTTAGCTCTGCGCATTAATGTTAACACTGGAATCTCCTTCCAAAAATGTCAAATAAACTCCACCTCGTTGAGTTACACCATATTAATAACTATACATTTTTAATAGATATTAGTCTAAGAACATGTAGAACTATACGAATATAACTTTACAAATGAGCTGTTACTATAGCAGTGATAACGTTAGAACAAATGCACTAATGTAAATGTGATTTAATGTACGCCTGCACTAATGCCTGAGCTGCTGTTATAGGAAATTAATCAACAGCAACTTGTGAAGTGAAATAACTCATGAAATGGAAAATTTAAAAAATGTCTTTGGTGAAATATGATAATACTTTCTGAGATAATAGCTGCTCATATTACAGGGCAGAATGATTATATAGTCTAGACATGAATTTTTACTCTGGTAGTGTCTTGCTATACAAACACAACTTCTGGATATGAGCCAGACAGGTAGGGTTCTAGTGCTCTGTGTGCTCTGTGTGCGTGTGTGTGTGTGTGTGTGTGTGTGTGTGTGTGTGTGTGTGTGTGTGCGCGCTAGCAGTGCCTTTGGCTTACCATAAATACAAGAGCATATGTCAGCTGACATTTAGAAGGTTACCAAACAAATGTCTGCTATTTTATTGTCACTGAGCACTGGAAAGGTGAAAAACGTTTATCGCACTCTAAAGAGCACTGCCAACTGTACAGCTAGCAACGTCCTCTCATCACCATAACAACACCTGGTTGCAACTCTGTGTGACATGCGGAAGGGGTGATGAAGGCTGTATTTGTGAGAGCGAGAGAGAGAGAGAGAGAGAGAGAGAGAGAGAGAGAGAGAGATCCTGAGTGGACAGGAGAACATAGAGCAACACACACAAAGCAAGCTTTTCGCATTTATTCCTGTTTACTTAAAGTTTTCTGCTTAAATGTGGATTTAATGGAGAAGAACACAGCAGTTTGACTGGCTTTCAGGAGGTCTGGCCTGAGATTTGGTCTGTCATTTGAAGCACTGGAGTATGTATAGGTTCAGGTGAGTGATTGAGAGAATGTTTAAAAGCCCTGCCTCCTTTTACCTGTAGTGTGAATGTAGTCTGAGGAGTTTGCAGATGTCATGCTTGCTGATGTATTCACTATTAATGTTTGGATTTCAGTGCAGAATATCTGATATTATTTAGTGAAATGGCTATACTAAGACTCAGAGCTAATCTACACACAGTGAAGTAGACAGAAAGTTCTGCATTTGTATGATTCCATCCGGGATTTTGAATGGGAACGTGAGAGAACTGATAAAGAGAAAGATGAAGGAAATAATAAAAAAGCAGCAGGAGAATTTATTATGTATTTAATATTAGTACGAACATGGTACATTGTGTGTTGATATAGTTAGCAAATTAAACAACAAAATTAGAATTAAAATACTGCTAGAATAACCAGTAATACAGCAGAAACCAGTTAAAATTTAATAAGTGGTATTACTAGTAAAAAAAAAAAACATTCATAATTAGAACGGGTGTAAATATGAATAATATAAATTATAAAATAAATACATTTACGAACCTTTCTGCCAGAGGTCTACTCTGTGTATAATATCTTTCATACAAACTGCAAGTTGCCTTATAGTGGTTTTAAGTGGCTGATTAGAAAAACATTGAGCCTGTGTTATAAACTTCTTGTAAACCTGTAAACTCAAAACATAGTGAACTTATATTTGCCTACTACATGGACTTTTAAGGAAAAGTCATTGGACTTGCACTGAAGTAAATTTTAGTTCAGAGCGTTTTGTTTGTTCTCATGGCATCCTATTTCAGATCAGATTGTGTGTCAAGCAGCCTTTTGAACATGAAAAAGTAATCATAATAGCAATTAAAGATGACAAAACTGGCACAGTATGAATACTACTGTGGGTGTGGCAGTGTAACTGTGGAGATGAAAGATAGTTAATGAGGGACACAGAGTACTGGATCTGATACAAACGTTTCCTCTTGAGCACCTAATAGCTGACACTGCTGATTATTCGTGTGTCTGTGTGAGTGTCTTCTGTAAGGGTCAGGCACACTAAAGGCAGACAAAAGCTGATTAAACATCCGCTTAATTCTAGCTGCTGATAGCCGGTTGATTGCTTTCTGCACCTGCGTCATCATGAAGCCCTTCTCTTCCTGGAACAGCTCAGTTTTTCTCACCTTGTCATCATCGTCCCCAAACAACTGTGATAAGTCCAGCAAACAAACAGAACGAAGCACAGTGCAGCCCCATGAATCACACTTTTCCCCTTCATATTCATCACTAATCAGATAAGCTGTGGAAATGTTTTTTATTCGGAACTCGTGTCTTTTCTCATGCCTCGGTCTTTTAAGTTTGTTTTTGGATAATCATTCTCGTCTCCTGCGCCACCTAGCAGGGGGTTTAAGGGATTTCCTTGTACTGTGTGTGCAAACAAACATTTTTAACTATCGGGTTTGTGTTAGATTGTCTCTTACTTATTTCCGTTTTCCTCACACACACACACACACACACACACACACACACACACACACACACAC
>JAAIIK010021637.1:3871-15114 GCA_014706435.1 Silurus glanis
ACACACACACACACACACACACACACACACACACACACAGTTACTTTATTCACACTACCTTAACCATAAACTATACACTTAGACCAAATTTTTTATTCAAAATTTTGCATTGTTAGTACAATAAATACAATAGTACAATAAAAAAAGTATTTATATGTATATATATTTTATAGTAGATATATAAGGATACATTTATCCTTGAGTAATAGTTATACTTGTACTTTTATTTTTATTTTTTTTATACATATTCTATTTCTATTTCAGTTAAAAAGCAGTTCACTCTATATGAATGTGTATGTGACAAATAAAATTTGATTTGATTTAATTCTGATGTGTTTACCTGTCTGATGTTCTGCCCGACGTACTCAATAACCATCTCGTCAGCGGCGATGGGTTCCATAGCAAACAGACCCCAGTCATGGATGTGACTCTTACAGAATCGGATCTTTTTCTTACGGAACTGAGGAGGAAATAAAAATGTTTTATAAATAAAAATAATACGTTTTCAAAGTGTTAAATAGTCAAATAGTCAAAAAGTGGTGTGACGGTCCGTCTTTCATCCCAGAGCTCCCTCGAGTGTGTGTTATTTAGTCTTGCCAGGGTCCCTAATTGCAGAGCATATTTTTTCCATTGCATCGTATTGCATTGAATCGCATCGTGTTGAATCGAATGAAAATCGGGTCGCACTGCATCGTAACGGGGGGAATCGTACCGCGTTGTGTCGGTAGCTGCTTTATCGCATGTTTAATGTCTTACCTTGAGCTGGTTGAATTTGAGCAGGTCGCTGTCGCAGCTGAACGAGGACAGCAGGCGGCGCTGTTCGGACCGTCTCTCCGAACCCGCTCGGGTCGAGGCGTGGGGCTGAGCCGGGATCATCCGGCCCTGCGCGTTAAAATCAGTACGCCGTTAACGTTCGCTTAAGGCATTTTAAGTAAATGAATCCAGGCGACTAAGTGAATGTAAGAATCTGAACTCACCTGCATGTCTTTATCAGGCTCGTCTGACTGCAGCCTCGTACTGTTCAGGTATTTAATTTTATCCTTTTTGTCAATTTTGTAATAGCCCTCGCTACGAGCACAGCCGGTCACGTGATCACGCATCCCGTCGTCCCGGCGCTTTTTCTTGCTCCCAGGAAGACTGACGCTGCTGGTAGGTGCAGGAAGTGCAGTTAAAGAAACAACTCCAGATACAGTGATTCAGAAAGAGAGCACATAAATATCACAAAATCAAACTGATGGAAAAAAAAAAAAAGTACAATTACACACAGCTGATGAAGAGAAACGCTTTGGAACGTGTTTAGCAGTAAAGGATATGAGGGTGAGGAACCCAGAGCGTGTCGTTGAGCCAGTCATGGCCGTTATCCTGCTGCAGCATTTTTTCATAGGTGATTTTGAGATAGCGAACGTCCTCCTCATCAATGCCTTCGTTCCAGATGTCATACAGGATGGTCATCTCTTCGAACTCGGACCGCGGGAGGAAGCTGCGCCGTGGCGGTGACCTTAGGGGCAGGTGCATGGAGGAAAGAAGCTCCTCCCAGCTCCGCCTCTGTCCACGCGTTTTCTGTAGCGGCTCTTCGAAGAGAACGGTGTGCTCCATATCGTGCTCTTCTTCCTTTATTTCCTTCTTTATTTCCACGTGTTTGTGTGCAGCCAGTTCCTCCCTCTCCTTCTGAGCCAGTGGTGTGGAAACATCTGCCCCTCGCAGCACTTCACACTGGTGTAACAGATCCTTCACAGGGAGGTCTGGAGTAAGTGGCATCATTGCCTCAGAAGGTTCCTGGACATCCTCAGGTTCAACAACAGCAGGCTTTCTGGGTCGGCCGGGTTTCTTCTTTGAGGATGCGGAATCGTCGGATACAGAAAGTTGTATGTGTGGAACCTGTGGAGTAGTTGGCACCATAGCGGCATCTAAACAGGGAACAACGGGAAGCGGGTATGAGGAACAGGAAGTGGCACTGCCAGGCTCTTTGAACATCTGCTTTTCAGACGAGGACGTCCTTTGAAGAGAAAGGATGGCAGGGGAGTCTGGGAAAACCGGGGTGAAGGTCAGGTCCCGGCCAGGCGTGTGAGGGATGCCCGCACTGAGCAGCGGGTAAGGGAACGGGCTATTGAGTGACAAGCTGCTTCCTGTGGGCGGGGCTTCACTGGGTGTGTTGGGTGTAGCGGGTATGGTAGGGGTCACAGGTGCTGTTTCACTGCTCTGCGATTTGCTGAGACGGCAGGGAAGGTCTCGGCCTGGTGTGCGGGGAACATCCTCGTCGCTCGAGAGCCGTGGGTGCGGGAGGACAGAATGACCAGGGGGCAGGGGCCGGTGAATGGTGGGCGTCTCTGCCTCTGAAGGGCCAGGGACCTCACGACCTGGAGTTCGAGGCACCTCTTCATCCTCCGCATGGGGTGGAGTTGGAGGCCTTAAGGTCCCCGTGCACTCAATGTGAGGTTCTGTCTTCCTTACCTCCAGATCAATGTCCGACTCTTCTGTTGGAAATGGAAATAAATTTAATACGTTAAAATCAGGCGGAGCAAAACACGCGCTTCGCAAATTTTTACCGACACCCCGATTATGAAACCTGAATTTTTATTGACCTTTGATTCTTTTAGGAGAAACCTTCCACAGGTTGTCCTGAGCGACAGTGACGGCGCTCGCCGCCTCCTCCACCTCGAGTCGTGCCGCCTCGCTCTCCTCTTCCACCGGAGCTGCGGGCGTGCTGGGAGCCTTCGTCTCCGCCTCCTCCTCCTCCTCAGAGGACAACGGAGGCGAGGATGAGGAAGACGACGATGACGAGGACACAACCTCCTTTTCTTCATCTTCCGTGTCCATGGCTACATCACTCGCTTTTCTCTCCTCCTCTTCCTCGTCCCCGGACTCATCTGAGCTGGACTCGTAGTCTGAGGAGCCGTCACTGTCAGAGGAGTCGGACTGAGAACCCGATGAGCTCTCGGATCCTGAGTGAGAAGTATAAAGAACATTTGGTTTACACAGTGCCTTTTAAATACATATAAACAAACAAAAAATGAGTTTGCACTAATTTTATACTCCGTGCTCCCCGAACTACACATTTAGAACGGCCCTTTGTACAGGACATATTTTTACATTTTAATTTGAAATATATGTTTTACTCATATCATATTATATCTGTATGTGTTAATAAAGTTTGGCTTTCAAACAAAAATTTCCCTTAGTTATTAATAAAGGGTCGAGGCACCGATGAAAATCCACCGCAAAAATCCATACTGATAGTTTTTCCGGCTCGCGGTCCGTAGTCATTACGAGAGCGGCCTCTAGAGGCGAATCACTGACGCCAAGTGCTGTTTGTTTTTACGTGCGAGACTGCACACTGCATGGAGAGCGCTATATTATTTTTACTATTCGTAATTTATTAATTATATATATTTAGTACTATTTTACATGGAGTGTAATTTTTTTTTTAATACAGTATCCATTTTCATTTAAGTTGATTAATCGGTTATTGGCAAGTACAATCCAACGTTGCTATCGGTAAAATCGATCGACCTCTAGATATTAACATAGCTTAATTAATTGTTAGATTCACTCACCAACTAATGCATAAGTAAGTAAATGTTTTGGTTTCAATAGAAATGAATATGAAAAAATGTCATTATGACAGTAACAATGCTCTTTTAATAGAAAATAATACTAGTAGTCACTCCGGCCAGCTGTTTTCTGTTACAGACCGACCCTCATTAAAGAAAGGAGATATTATGTGGCCCTCACAAAAAAAAAGGTTGGGGACCCCTGATCTATAGGGATCGTACTTCATGAAGAAAAAAAAAAACAGGGCTGTCAGTAAAACAAATGTTTAGTGATTAAAAGTAATTCTTCAGTGGAGATTTTTTTTTCATGAATAAATGTGCGTTAAAGGTTTTATTTTCGCTCTTTATATAAATTTTTTTATAAAAATGGTCAAACAAATGCATGCTGCAGTAACAGTAACAATGAGCTCTTTGTTAACACTCTCGCTCTGTACCTTCATCAGACGAGTCAGAAGAACTGCTCTCGCTCTCAGACTCATTCACTGCTTCAGCTTCATCATCAGGATCCTTTTTGACCTCCTGCAAAAGAGCAACAAGAAGATCAGGCACCGAGAAAAACACCCATCTAACACTGTCACCTATCTAAGAGAGTAATAAAGAGAGTTTGAAATGCAGCTTTTGTGAGTTTTCACAGTAACAATAATCTTACTTGCAGTAAAAAACGAGTGAAAGTGCAAAACGAATCAGCCAACACGCTGTGTGATTCTTCTCTGTAAAACGAGCATTTTTTTCATATCTAAACACATTAATATCTGCAGTTTTTTTTTTTTTTAGAAGGGGGCGAGTCCAATGACATCACATGACATCATGTGACATCACTACATTACCCAGCAATCAGCTCTCCCTACTGTGCTGAGCGTTTTGATGTGTCGGCAGATTTTTAATGATTTCGCTTATTTTGATGGTTAACACACGCTGTGGTACAAAAGAGATTGTTTTTCAAGTCTGCCTGTCTTTTCTAATTCCATAAGATAATTGGTTAACTACCATGTGGCGTCACCTGACATCTGATGATTTTATGCACATATTTTTCATACCGATAGTTTTTCCGGGTTGCGCCATACAGTACGAGAGTGGCCTCTAGAGGCGAAACACTGATGCCACTTACTGTTTATTTGAAGTGTGTTTTTTACTCAAAATTAATTTTTGTTACTTTTTGTTTCAGTTTGAATCTGTCTTTTATTTTCCTCAATTTTATTCAATATATTCTTTTTTTTAATTTAGCACGATTCAATACTGTTTTTTTTAATTTTTATATTTATAATAAAATTATACATATCGTATATATAAGTACTATTTAACAAGGAGTGTTATATTAATCCAGTATTCATCTTAAAAACAGCTGAATAATAGTTTTTATAAGTTTTTTGTGAATCCACTATCTGGCTCTTCATGCAGACAGGAAATGAAAGTGAAAACTTGCTGTTGCAGTTCGTTCGGAGGAGCAGTAAGTGGTTAGACTGAACTTTGGTCTATTATGCTTTGAAATAAACCGAGTCCGACTCACCTTGCTTGAGGATAGTCTCTCAGAGACGTCTACCTCGGCCTCATCCTCTCGCTCAGACACAGACGACTCGTCCCTGCCCGTCTCCTCCTCTTCCTCATCCTCTTCCTCCTCTCCTTCACTGTCGAGCTCCACAGGGCGGGCGTGCCTTCGCTTGGTGGAGGATGCGTCGTCCACCCGGGTGCCGTCTGAGGGGGCGTCGGCTCTTTCCGACTCTAAAAGACACACACTCGGTCAGCACAGCTTTCTATTAGTACCTGAAGAATCTTCAGCCTCGATCTACTGTAGCCTCGCACATCGAAGCATTTCTGCTGAACTGGTGTGTGTGTGTCTCACCTTCATCCTCCAGCTCATCATCTACAGGCATAGACGGCCGAGCTCTTTTACTATCTCCGGTAGAGACGGGGTCTGGAGGCTCTTTCCTCTTCACCTGCAACACACACACACACACACACACACACACACACACACACTTACAGTATGTGTGTAATATATTTCAGCACAAAGCAGCCGAACACTGTTCTTCACATTCGGAGTGTGTTCTCTAGGACTTTTCACTCATTTATTCTTCACATGACAGAAGTTGCATGCAGTACAGACACACACTGGACGATCCATACCTTGAAGGACGGAAGGCGAATGCCACCTCGCAGGCCAATCCCCAGCCCCAATCCCTCAAAACCGAGACCCTCGCCTTTACACCACGCCTCCACCAGAGTGGGTGGCTTCTCTATCCGCTTCACTCTCTCCTTGTCGTCTTCCTTACCCTCGCCTGTCTTCACCGGGGTGGACGTCGCCTGAGAAACAAGAACCAACACAAGACATGGATGGATGAATAGATTAGATTTATATTTGGAGAGAGAATGAGAATAACATTTGGAGAGAGAACACAAGTAACTTTTTGGAAATGTATTGTTAGTAAGCCTCTTCATCCAGATGTAGTTTAGGCTCCAGGGATACACTGGGACCAAAAGTAGCATCTTGTGTTGTTCAATAAATTTATATTTTCTGTATCACGTCTTATTAATGAACTGTTAGATTTTATGAGATAAACGGGGGAAAAAAAACAGTGAAAAATATCGGCATCTGCAAGAAAAAACCCATATTAGTCAAACTTTAGTCTTCAGCACAAAGAACTACAACCCCCCCCCCCCCCCCCCCCCAATTATTCTTTTCAAAAAAGAGACGGAACGCCAAGTGAGGGAGCAGTTTCTCACTGTTAGTAAAGTACCGACTCTAAGTAATAAATATATCACAGAATCATCTTCTTCTTCTTTCGGCTTCTCCCAGTAGGGGCGCAACAGCGGATCATCCGTCTCCATACCACCCTGTCCTCTACAACTGCCTCTTTCACACCAACTACCTGCATGTCTTCCCTCACCACATCCATGAACCTCCTCCTTGGTCTTCCTATTTTCCTCCTTCCTGGTGTCTCCATCCTCAGCATTCTCCTACTGATATACCCCATGTCCCTCCTCTGCACATGTCCAAACCATCTCAATCTCACCTCCCTCACCTTGTCTCTAAAACATCCTACATGAGCTGTCCCTCTAATAAACTCATTTCTAATCCTGTCCATCGTCACTCCCAACGAACATCTCAACATCTTCAGCTCTGCTACCTCCAGCTCCACCTCCTTTCTTTTACTCAATGCCACTATCTCTAAACCATACAACATCTCAGGTCTCACCACAGTCCTATAAACTTTCCCTTTCACTCTCACAGATACTCTTCTATCACAAAATATATCACAGAATAAAAGTGTTTTTTTTCCACTCTTACAAAAGTGCATACATTTTTTTCTTAATGATTAATGCCAGAATGCCCACCTTGGCAGAACGCTCCTTTCTCTCCCACCACTCATCAAAGGCCCTGAAGGCCACCACTTCCACCATCTTGCGGTTGAGGTCTCTCTTCATGATGGCCTTCAGCTCTTTGACAATGACCGTAAGCACTCCGTCCACCGTCGCCTTGTGCGGGTCTTCTTTCTTCGGCTCATAACCAGGTGGTGGCACCGATGGGTTAAACTTGGGCACGCTGGGTAAAGGCCAGGGCTGCCCGTGTCCACCACTGGGGGCGCTCGCCATGGACAAGGGTGGGTAGGGACGACCGAACTGCATGGCACTTGCGTTTGCTGACGCCGTACCCCCTGGGAACTGGGGGTAAGCGTAACCGCCCTGGCACTGCGCCATGCGACTCAGCATCTGCGTCTGCATCTGGAATGACATGTGCACGTTTCCCCACTGCGGAAAACAGCTAATTAGCTCCACGGGCACCATGCCCATAATGGCTGGTGGGTATGGGTGCATTGGGGGCATCATGGGGTGTGGGGCGGAAAGATGTGGGGGCAAGTGAGCAGGGTGAATTGTGTACGCAGACTGTGGAGGGGGTAGAGGGGGGAATCCAGGCGGAGGAAGCGGCATGGACTGAGGAGTTATCGGAGACACAGCCGAGTTCACCACGATGGCCTTAGAGCAGTCGCTGGAGAGGGGTGTTCCTGGCATCTCATCATCGGAGATTTCCATATCCTCCCCTGACGACTGGTTACCCTGGAGAAGCAGAGACGCAGAAAGATAAGTACAATTCTCATGATATACAGACAGACAGATGATATGCAGAAGTTTCTTGTTCTAAAGTTTTTTTTGTCCTTGGATTTTTTTTTCTCCCTCGTTAATTTCTCCATTTATAATAACTTTTCATATCAAATTTCCAGACTTTTCCAATCTCAAATATGCAGACTTCCCTAAAAAAAATAATGATTATCAGAAACAGTGATTTAAAATTCCAACTATAACATGCGTCACATTAGAATCTCTGATACGCCATTATATTACCAAATTACCGCCGGAAAGGTTTAGCTACAGTAGCTTATAAAAATTAACACCAAACCATGTTCGAGGCACAGCATTTTATTAAAACTGTAATTCTAAAACAGCGCAATGTTAATCATCATCTACAGCAACGGAAGGATTGTTCATGTGCAAGAAAACTACACAACAGAACTAAAATATCCGTTAACAAAAACACCTTCAGGCCGTGTCCTCACTAAGAGTCCTCGGTTTTTTCAGTCAAAGAAAACGTAGCTTTTTGAAAAACGCTCTTGAAAGAGGATACATTTTAAAATCTGGACTGTGTTTGAAAATGGAGACTTTTAAAAAAAAAAACGCAATTTTAATCATTTTCACGTCGTTACGAAGAGCCGGGAAGTAAATAGTCGTCGGGGGGAAATAAAGCAGATCGAAGTGTCTCACGTTTTGCTCAGTACAGGGACGCGAGCGTTCGCAGACTTTTCAGTACGGACGAGCGATTTTTGAGAAAAAAACGACTGAACTCTTGAGTCTGGTTTCTCTCTAGGTTTGTTCCTCATGCCATCTCGGGGAGTTTTACCTCGCCCCTTTCGCCACCAGCTCGCTCATCAGGGACAGACTTACACTAATAAAGAACATCGTATTGATTCTTCATCACCTCATTATCTGTGTGAAGCTGCTTTGAGACAACGTCTACTGTTTACAGCACAATACAAATTATTATGACTTGAAACCGAATCGATTAAAAAAAGAGAGTGGACCCGTTTTTATTTTATATTGTACACAAGCAATAGTGTGGCCGGTGTGAGTGCGCCATGTAGATGGCACACCTCAACAGAGTTGCTTTAGACCTCGATTTCCATGTCTAATCAGTTCTGATCTGTGTTTGTTGTTGATGTTTGTATTTAGACAGAAAAACTATTCAGTACGTACGGCACCTGAGTGAACACACAGTGTGTAAACTGCTTTGTGTAGTAAGTGGGGGAGAAGCAGAAATGCAGCCACTCCAGCTTTACAGGAAGTGCAGCACCAAACGGCTGAACATTGTCTTCCCTCCTGCAAAACCCTGGTAGAGAGGAACCGAAACCGCTCTGTTCAACTCATCAAAACCAACGTGTTTCCTTCCATCAAATAAGACTCACTGAGATCCTTCACTTTAGTTACACACGGTTCCATTGCTTTGTTTATCCACGTGAACCTAATGTGATTTTCTGTACCTTCGAACGGCGTTCGACCAAATCTTACAACGACCGAAGTTTCAGATAATAGCAATAAAATGTTTTAGTATAATATGTGCTTTCTAAAAGACAAATCCTGCTAAAAAAATCTGCTTTTAATCAGAATCTGGAGTAATCTTCTGGATTATTGACAGATCTGAGTTTATGACCTGATATTGGATCATGTGCGGTACCGTTTATTTACACAGTGGTGTATGAGCACATGGTTGGGATGTTACCTTCAGTGCTGTGAAGACCTGCACATTTTACAACTTCCTGCACCAACTGCTGTGTTTCCACTGGGTCCTAAACCTCACCATGTATTCATACACATTCACTAACTGCTATAAATAAAAATGCACTTGTAATGCCGTAATAATTTGAGTAAACGCTCTTTATATCCTTACAGATATACAGTGTCACTCCTCCATTATTTTCATGCAGAGAACCATATATACAGAGAACCGAGAGATCGTTAGGTGGCGCTGAGATTGAGGCACAATATGATCGGCTCGTAAACGGCACCTGTGGCAAAACTTCGTTACTGTATCTAATTAATTTTTTGGCTCCTTTCTAGTTTTGCTGAGTATCAAAGATATAAGCGACTTTTACTCTCTACTCAACTACATTTATGATTCAGTAGATGTATGTTTTACTCCACTGGATTTTAACTGACTGATCGTCTGAAGACGATTTCATGAACCCTCGACACTCCTCTAACTGCATCTGAGAACTGTTTATCCCCGCTGGCCTCGTTTTTTTTGTTGAAGTTAATAAAAATATCGTCGCTCCCTAAAACCGAGAGGTGCATCAAAAATCGGCTTTTCAATACGAGTCAAATACTCAAGTGCTGTTCAAATTAGATACTCGAAGACTTTTACTTCAGTGGAGGAAGTTTTGCTTTAAGGGATCTATACTTTTACTTAAATCTGATTTTCAGCTTCTCTTTACACGCTCTGGTGCACATCCAACATTCTGACGTTTTAATACGTTTTTGTTGTTCAGCTCAAAATCTCCCACGCTGACAATGCAATATACGCTTTTTATTTTAGTTTATAAAGCTCAGAGGAGTATGAAGGTACAAAGTTGCAGGAGTCTACGTGTCTATACATATATTCTTCTGCGAGGTTGCTGATGTTATAAATAATCAGATAAATCACTGTACATTCACCTCAATATTAATTCAGAACTTACCGTATCCACATTGTCCACTGGGGTATGTGGTCCCCCGGTATTGTGCGTGTTTGAAGGCGAGGCGCTCTGTGGGTGGTGCGTAGCGGAGGCAGTTCCTGGGACGGGCTCGTCATCGTCGGAGTCGGGCAGCGGGGTTGGGCTGATATCCTCGAGCCCGGTGCTTGGTGGGCGGGATGTGCGAAGGGTGGCAGAAGATGAAGGCGGGATGGGGGACAGCTGAGAGGACGAGGACGAGATGGGACTGCCCTCCATGCGCACCTCTCCGTCTGAGTCTCCACCTTCGCTCAGGAATGGCAACTTTGTGCGTTTTTCCTTTAGCAGCATCTCGATGCGTGAGTCCAGACTATGGCGCTCTGCCTCTAGAGTGGGTGTGCCCGAGGAAGGCGAGGGACACGAAGTCGGCGTGGCTGGACGTGTTTCTTCGGGCATAGGGGGCGGCTCTGGGTGAAATTCTGGCGTAGTAGGGAGCGGAGCTTGAGGAGGAGGCTGTCTGTAATCCGATTGGTGGAATTGTGGCTCGGCAGGGGGGTAAACAGGGGGCATGGGGGGCTGGTATGGCGAGAACGCAGGCTTAAAATTGGGTGTGACCGGTGGGGGTGGAGCTTCGGGTGGCGGATTCGGCTTCTCCGCATTGTTACGGTAACCCCCGTGGACGTAACGCCTCTCCGGACGCCGGTTGTATGCATCCTGGAATTTGGTCTCGTGCCTGCGGGAGCGCTGGAAGGTGGGCGTAGCCTGCCTGCCAGAGTAGGCGGAGTCCTGAGAGAAGGGTGTGCCGGAAGGGCGTGGCGTGATGGGCGTGGTCTGGGATTGGGGCGTAGAATCCTGCCTAAGACTTGAATATGCCGTGTCTACGGACTGTGGGGTGCTCATGCTGGTGGAGCCACTTTCAGAGAGGCGACGTAACGGCTCACAGGTTGACTACACACACACACACACACACACACACACACACACACACACACACACA
>JAAIIK010021642.1:0-18498 GCA_014706435.1 Silurus glanis
TATATATATATATATATATATATATATATATATATATATATATATATCTATATATTCTTATATGTTTATCCCTAATGACCAAACAAATAAGAGGCTAGGTGGCAAGTAAATACTTCCTAAACTTGAAGAGGAACCAGGGTCAAATGGGAATTCATTCTCATCTGGGTGACATACTCGAAAATCGAAATAATTCACTTCTATTACTGAACTATATGATCAGATAGTTCTATAGTGTAAACAGGAAATTCATTATAGTTTTAACATAAAGTGGGCTGCCCACTGATACAAACAACAGCAAACAGCAAAACTGTTTGTATAAATTGCAGTTAATATACTTTATTTGTCCATATTAAATACATAACCCTGTGACTTTACTCACTCTGTGCAGTGTAATACAATACATTGGCTATGTATGATAAAACTATCTAGATCACTATAGCTAGAGTCAATAAAACAAATCAACACACCCCTGTTAGAGTGAAGTTTTTGTTTATATAATATAATTAAATCAGGATAAATCCTGGCAACAAAAGAAATAAATGGTTTGGGGAAAAAACAGTAACCTAATTGAACAAGTAAGCATAACTCCTAACTCATACTTTGTTCAGTCACCCTTTTAATACAACACACCAAGGTTTTTTTTGTTTGTTTTTATTTTTTTTTTAGTTCAAGAAGAACTTAATAAAAACATAACAGACATTTCCCTTTATAAAACTGCACAAGACAAGTGGTGCACTATCACAAAGGAATCACACAAAATCTCACAAAATACATACTTTGTTTACTGACTTTTCTAGTTTTTATAGATTATTTTTAATATAGATTCTTCTTTCAGAAAACATAAATCGTTTAAACCAATTTAAACAAGAATTAGAGAGACTAGAAATTCAACACATTGGCACCTTCTTTGTGAAAAAAAAGGCTAATGCAGTAGCGAAGGAACAAACTAACAAATAGTTTGGTTTTAATAGTTATTTTAATTAAACATTTTGAGAAAATAAAAACAGTGAATAATTAAATTGATGATGAATGAATAGTTATATATCCATTATCAAACTACAATTAGTTTGACCAGTTATTTTCACTGAACATTCTTAGGAAAAAATAAAATTGTGCATAATTCGATGAATAAATTATCATTATTTTTATAATGATACTATTTTTAAACATTTAGTATAAAAATTATAATCATTAAACTAAAGAACACTTTCAATAGACTAGAACATTTATTTGACTAAATCAGTGAACATTGCTGTAAAAATTCCAGTCTTCTGATTTCCATTATTTAATTAAATGAATGATTTAATTAATGCAGCTATACAGTGCAATAGTTCTCTTCAGTGGTAAGAATCTCAGCTAAATAAACCATTAATTAAACTAAGAATCTACTGTATAATCTAAAATATTTAAAAGATGAAATCAAAAAGTATACAGACTGTTGTTTGTATGTGTTCTTCATTGCGATGGTACCTGTGTAATAACCCCACCCTACCTTTCCCCCACCCGGCTGCCCACTACTTTCTGATAGATCACAGGATGTGGTCAAGGATAAAACCTGACTATGTCATGCTTTTCTGTTAAACCCAGCTTTCCCTAACCTGAACCATCAATCTGCAGGGATTAGCAAGGTTTGGACTTAGTACTTGTCAGCAGTAATTAGAACCTGGTGTACACGGTAACCAGGAATCCTGAGCTCAAAATAAGCTTTGCAACATCTGAAAAATTCATGCTTTAATTTATGTTTTTCTCTTAATAAACTTACAAGTGAACATTTGAAATTAAGTGACTGATTTCACTAATAATTGATCAATAATAATTTCAACCGATATTAGGTGTGATTAGAATATATTGTAGAAGAATTATTTTACTTGAACACAGTTACATAGTATTATACATTATATATTTAGAGGTGCTAATAATAACATTCTGTAAATTGCAAACCAACCAGCAACAATGTAATCCCTTAGGTTTTTGTCAATTTTATGTTTATTTATTTTCTTTATTTTGCTTTACTTCTTTCTTTTTAATCATTCTTTTGTTCCCCATCAGAATTGGTAAGTCCTTTTTATTTTCATTTTCTGCAGCAATGCAAGTAAATTATGCCTTCCTACAGGTGTCACAACTTTTGTTGATTAATTACAAATGCTCTGCCTATAAAAAAGCAGCCTTGAAACAAATTGTGTTAATAAATACCAATATTTATTCCTGTACAGCAGGAAGAAATATATTGCTCTGAAAATGTTGAAAAAAAGGCAATTAACAAAAGAAGGCATTACAGACTATTATAAATGATAAATAAAAATAGGTAAACACCATCAAAACCATCAAAAAAACCATTTTGTAGGAAGGACAATCCACACAATAATTGAAAAAGGGGCCTATCTTAACGAGTCAGAAAATTAGGTCAAAATAATTCCATGATTTATTTTTTATGTACAATTGTTTATTTGTTCTATGCTTTAATTTTAGAGTACAATAAGCAAACTCAAACACTGATGCAAATATAATGCAATATAAAGGAGTGACAATTTCATCATAACCCTTTATTATCATCTGTGGTGTATCATAAAACAGTAGTTTATTTTTGTCTATTTCATGTTTATTCAACATTATGTTTATTGCATAAAAATATGTTAAATATAAAATAATAAATAATACAAATGTTTAAAAAACACAACTGTCGTTTACATTTATTTTAATTTCTTAAAAAACATAAAATAAAGGCCAACAAGAATAAACAAGTATATGAGTACACATTATGTATAGAATATTTTCACAGGGTTTCCTGTCAGTGTCCTCATGCTGACTCCAGATGTAAATGCCATTATTCTTGCTAATTTGCTAATTTTGTTTTGGCAAAACATTTCCAGAAGATACATCTGTTAGTAAGTACACATTGAATGTACACACAAAATCAGAGTGTATTATGGTTACAAAGAAGTGAGCAAATGTAGGAAATAATGTTGTTCACTCAGAATTTAGACACCTCTGCAATGTGGTTTGATACCCAATATATACAAGATAGGTTCAGAGATACTGTATATACGAGGCAGTTTCCAAAAGAGCTATTTTTTTGTTTATTTTTATGCAAGCAGACTGTCTGCCAAGCAACCTTTTTTGTGTGGTGAAAGAAAGATGAATGCTGTGCTGAGTGTCAGCTAGAAGCTGTTGATAAAAAAAGTACAGCATCATCAAGTCAAAGGTCTCCCTCCTTTTAGTACTACCTACTGAGATGACCATTTATCCTTGTATGCCCTTTTAATGTGTAATCCACTGATGACGGGCTTCCATCTGGCCTCTCTGACATAAAGCCAGGATCAGTGGAGCATTTTAGTGATGGTTGACCTGCAAGTTTTTCCTATCTCCACATATGCTTTCTGGAGCTCAACTAGAGAAGCAATTGGGTTTGTGGCCATCTAAATTACCAAGGCATATTCCCCTGTTTACTCATCTTGCATCCAGCTCTGGTGTGAATTGCTACCTTCAGGGCTCCCTGCGCTTTGGCTGGGCTTCTCACTGAGGATAAATACACATCATTTACTTATATTTAAATTTTTTTTCTTTATTTATTAGAAATGTTTAGAAAAGTGATAACAAATAAAAAACAGATATCTCTAATTCACAGAATTATTCAGACCTATTATATGGAACTCCAAATTGTGGCCAGGTGCATCCTGTGCTTTAATTATCCTTAAGATGTGGTAAAAACCCAATTGGGGTCCACCTGTTGCAACCAAATGGACTGGAACTACAGTGTTGTGAAAATGAAAGTACACCTTCTTTAAATTATATGATTTTATGTATCGGGGCATAATAGAAATCATATGTTTTAAGTCTTAAACTTAGATAAATACAACTTCAGATGAACAACAGCATATGGCATATTACACTGTGTCATTATTTACAGAATTTTACAAAAATAAAGTCAAAATGGAAAAGCCATGCTTGAAAAACTAAGTACACCTTTACTGCTGGAAGAGGCTAATAGACTAAGTAGCAGACAGGTGCTGCTAATAAAATGCTTTGGATTAATTGATCATCAGCAAGTGTGAAAACCTCTATAAAAGCCAAACTTTTAGCAGTTTGCTGGTCTGGAGGATTCAGGTGTGTGTTAACATAACACAAAGGAGAAAATATGTCAGCAATAATCATAGAAAAGAAATCTGGGATGGGTTATAAGGCAATTTTCAAACAATTTTAAGTCCATTATTCTACAGTGAAGAACATTATTCACAAGACACTTAGACAGTTGCTAATCTTATCAGAAGTGGAAATCCCTGCAAATTCAAAGCATGGTCAGACCTTGCAATGTTCAGAGAAATTGCAAACAACCCAGGAGTTACATTTCAGAGCCTGCAGGCCCCAGTTAGCATGTCAAATATTAAACTTATGACAGTACAATTAGAAAAAGACTAAACAAGTAGGGCTACCAGGAGAAAGTCTCTCCTTAAAAAGAACATGACTCAGGTTTGCAAAGTTGCATCTTGACCAAAGTGGGCATAATGCACAGCACCCCACGTTTGGTGAAAGCCAAATACAGCTATCAGCACAAACACTTAATATAAACTGTTAAACTTGGTGTTGGAGAGGTGGTGATTTGGGCTTGTATAGTAGTCATAGGACCTGGGTGACATGCAGTTATTAAGTTGCCTATTAATTTCTCTGTACACAAATATATCCTAGAGTTAAATGTAAGGCCAACTGTCCAACAGCCAAGGCTTAGCTGAACTTGGGTCAAAGATCAATGATCCCAATCAGACCAGCAAATCTACACTGGAGATCAAAATTAGAGAACAATTTATAAACAATTGAACAATTCTGAAATAATGTAATCTTCACTGCTCAACAGTTGAAGGAGTTTTTGTCCTGTCTATACCATGCTACCAGAACACCTTTTCCACAAAATAACTTTGGCATTAAAAAAAAAAAAAACATTATTTTGCAGAAAACACACTGATCAAAATTAGAGAACAACAATGACTGTAGCATGGAAAAAGATTACAACAAAATTTTCTGAAGGTTACAACAGTCAGCAATTAGTAGGAAGTGTACAGGCCTCTGCTCTGAATGACTTCAGCACATCTGCGGCCACAGGACAGCACTAGTCTCTCACACTGCTCTGGTGTGATTTTGGTCCACTCTTCTTCCAGTCTCCTCCACAGTTCGGTGACTGTAGTGGGTTTCTTGGCCATAACTTTGTCACCAAGGATTTTCCAGAGGTTCTCTATTGGGTTGAGAGCAGGACTCTGGGCAGGCCATGTCATTATTTCAATGTTTTCAGTTTCAAGGAACTGCTTTACCCGTTTTGCTGTGTGACATGGAGCGTTGTCCTGCATGAACACTGTGGGCTGATTGGGTGATGAACGCAGGGAAGGACCCATATGTTGTGGAAGAAGGTTCTGATAAACATTTGCATTCACTCTGCCATGTAGCTGTATAAGAGGCCCAACTCCTGCTGCAGAAAACATGCCCCAAACCATGACACTTCCTCCTCCACTTTTCACTGACTTCTTTACACACTTTGGGTTCAGTCTTTCTCCAGTTTGTTGCCGAACATAATGTTTCCCATCGGACCCAAATAAATTAAACTTGCTTTCATCACTGAAGTGAACTTTGGACCAGTTCTCCTCTGTCCACACAACATGCTCCTCAGCAAAGCTTAGTCTAGCCTTTTGATTCTTTCTGCTAATGAGAGGTTTGGTCACTGCAGAGTGGGCTTTCAGTCCAAATACTCTTAAACGTCGAGACACTGTATGACGAGACAGATCCTTAACCTGTTCAGCTCTGAACTGGTGAGCAATTCCAGCTGCAGTGTGGAAACGATTGCCCATTGAGATCCTCTGCAGTATCCTGTCCTCTCTTGTATTTGTCTTCCATGGACGACCAGACTTCTTGGCGGACTTGAATGAGTTTGTGATGTTGTAAAGATTCAATATTCTTGAAATCACAGATTTGGAACGACCAACTTGTCTTGCTATGGCTGATAGGGTCATCCCTTTGGCCTTCATCTGGACAACCTGCTGCCGGAGGCTTTCAGTCACTTTAGAACGGCCCACCATCTTGCAGAGTCAGTGAAACTGGAAGTTAAATAGGCTGCCAGTTAAATAGGGGTTGACAGATAATCAAGGAAATTAGCACCAGGTGCCAGATTAACACCAATAACTGGGAGGTATCTGAAAGTGTTCTCTAATTTTGATCAGTGTGTGTTCTGGAAATGAATGTTTTTTTTGGAAATGCCTTAGTTATTTTGTGGAAAAGGTGTTCTGGTAGCATGGTATAGACGGGACAAAAACTCCTTCAACTGTTGAGCAGTGAAGATGACATTATTTCACAATTGTTCAATTGTTTATAAATTGTTCTCTAATTTTGATCTCCAGTGTACATCAGAATGGCTGACAAAAAACAGAATCAAGGTGTTGTATAACCCAGTCAAAGTCCAGACCTAAACCCAACTAAAATGCTATGGGAGATTCTTAAGAAAGCTAAGCATAAACAAATGCCCACAAAGCTCAATTAACTGAAGCAACATTGTAAAGACGTGTGAGCCAAAATTGATCCACAATGATGTGAGAGACTGTCGAACAGAAAATGATATGAAATGATATGAAATGAAATGAAAGTATTTCTACAAGCTATTGAATCATATGATGTACTTAGAATTTTATACATGGTTTCTTCATTTTAACTTGATTTTTGTAAAAATAGGAACGACTGTAAAATGTTATGTAATGTTGTTCATCTGAGGTTGTATTTACATTATTCTAAGACCAGATTATTATGTCCTGATACATAAAACATCACATGACTGTATTTGAATCTTCATGCAGCTCTCTTTTACATTTATAGATGTTGAATTAGATATTATATTACTTGTCACTCTTGTCATACTGTTAATTCATCATTGAGTACAAAAACTATGATCTTATACACTGTGAGAGAAAAAAGAAAACATGCACATGCATGCTGTTATCAGATCATGTACCAGCAGCACAATACAACACGGGCCAAGAGCTTCAGGTAATGTTTACATCAAATATTAGAATGAAGGAAAAGTGATCTGAAAATTTTGTTCATAGCATGGGATTTTTGCAACAGATTAGTTGGTTTTGTGCTTTTCTGCTTATCTCCTGGAATTTTCAGACACAATGATCTCTGTTATTTTAGACAGAAAAACAAAAAAAAAAAAAACATTGGGTGAACAAGAGTTGATCAGATCAATGTAAGAATGTACAGGTGTTATAAATAGAATAATAGAAAAATAGAATAATAGAATAAAGTGGATGGTGCGTGTACAGTCTGTTCCCACCTGTACATGAGATGAGCTCTTACAGTTTAACCTGTTTGTGATATAAAGTCACAGGTCTTCTCACCACACAGCCAATTCCTAGTTCCAGCAAGTTTTTCTTTACCTCTAAGCATATTATTCCTTAGATATATCTCTCATTATTATGCTTCATTAATGTAGAAAGTTTCTGTTTGTTTTATTTACATCTTATTCACATATTTACACCTGCTCCTTAATAACACTTGCCATTGCACAGGATAGCAAACAATGCTGGCTAGATGAGAAAATTTTAATTAAACATGAATTTGTGTCCTGTAGTTCTCTATGTCTTTAGGTTTTATGTACCATTAAAGACTTGTAGCTAAACAAACAACAGTTTGTATGCACCCAATACTGCATAATAAATCAAATGCTTGTATCAAAATGTTGTTTTTCTGGTATACATAAGACTAAATAATTTTATGATGTATTGTCTTAAGTGTTTCATAGAGATTCAAGCAAATGGTTTCTGTTGGGTTATTTTGTTAGTTTTCAGGTCTCTGTTATTAATCAATTGCTACCATGGATTATTCTGTATTATTCAGTGACCAATGAGAAACTGATAAAAATAATACATTTAACAACAGTTGAGGAATACAAACCTCATTGATAGAGTATTACCCTAGAATATCCAACAATATACTGATATAAATACTGGTCAAAAACCACTGATTAGCCAATTACTGCCCAGGTGTATTTACCAGGGTATTGCACAGGGAGAGGCTCTTTGGAACACCAGGTTGTGTTGTCAGTTCCCATGTACACATTTCATGGGGGTAGGTAGATGGCAATAACAGGCCTAGGCTTTAGCCTGAAGTAATAACAGAAGCAAAAGCAGCCATAGAAACATTGTGTAGAAGTCAAGTTTATTTCTATAGCTCTTTTCACAACGGACATTGTCTCAAAGCAGCTTTACAGAATTTTTTAGAGTTAAGGTGAATGGTGTGCATTTATCCCTGATGAGCAGCCATGGTGACTGTGGCAAGGAACAACTCCCCTAGATGTTATGAGGAACCAGACTCAAAAGGGGAATCCATCCTCATTTAAGTGACATCAAGAGTGTGATTATAAATCTTTAAACAATACAGAACACTGGAGAGTGAGAACTAACATGAGCACTGGAATGTAAGATTATGAGTATGTTCTTTCGATAGTCTTTTATAGTCATTTGTGGTTATAAAACTAGGAGCTACTGAGCAACTCATAAAATAACTCAACATTTGCGATCATTATAGATCCAAGGGTCTATACACATACCATCCACTATAATAGAAACACTTGCACACCTGTTCATTAATGTAATTATAAAATCATCATTTTGTATGTGAAATTCCTCAACTGGCATCAACAACTGTGCCATGGTTAAAGCCACAAAATTCACATTTTCCCCATTTCTGATGTTTAATATGAATAGTAACTGAAGCTCCTGGCCTGTATCTGCATGATCAATGCATGCTGCTGACAGATTCAATAATTGCATAAATGTTTGTAGTAGATTGAAGTGGATGGCGAGTGTACATAGAATAAACGTTCATGTTTTTATTGCACCACAATCAGGGGGGGAAGAAAAAACATTGAAAATGTTTATACTGCCAACTGGTTATGGGAAATGCACATGAAAAAGTTCCCAATATTACTTAAGCACTGACTGGATTGTGAAATATGTTTTTACTGATGATTAAGTTTATGCAGCACTGCTTTAAATGTAATTTATCCCAGTTTAAATGTGATGTTTCTTCTATTGATTTTAGTCATTTAAAATAGTAGAACATGTGTTCAACATTTCTGTGGCAATTTCTTTCACCCACAAAAGTGACACAAGGATACCTTTTCTGAACCATTAGCTATAAAGGATTAGAAAGGTTTTACTCCATCCTTGTCAATACTAATTAAGATCAAATGTACAGGGTAACAAGGACCCTACTTCTCCTAATAAGCCAATTTGTGCTAAGCTAAAACTTAGCCTACACATCTGGTTTATGTGTCATTGTCTGTATAAATTATTATATGAGTTACACTACAAGCACAGATTATCTCTTGAAAAATAATTTTGCTTTAGCCTTGAATAGTACATCAAAAGTTTAATTATAACACATTGAGTACATAAAAATGAATAATAAAATGCCACTCATTCATCACTCATACATCATTGCCCATAGGGTCAGCTTGTAAAATGGTAAACAACTTCCTTTACTGGTTACTCTTACTTGACATTTTAACCAAACATCAGTGATGAACAGCATCTGTATAAAGAACAAATTAAAACTTGCTGACTTGAATGGTTTAATGGTTTAAACATTTAAATTATAAAACCATAAAAATAAAAAATACAAGATTAAGCCTTAAAAGTCAAACAAATCCTCTGCTTCACCTGAAAATAGTGCAGAGTTACTTAGTAATTGCACTGCTACATGTAAGGTCATCTCACCATTTAATCAGTGTAAAGGGTCTAAAAGTCCTGGCTAAAGCTCCATGGCATGATGTTTAGACTTCATCTACACTTTAGCAATCCTACATACTGGAAGTAAAAGTAGCTTAGTCCGTTGTAAGCTAATATATTAATTGGAGTCTCCTTTTTTCCTAGTCACCTTCTGTTTTTTTTCTTTCAATACCACATGCCCCCACTGACTTTATCCAGTCAGAAGTACCAATCCTGACCCTGTTTGTAGGTTAGTTTGACTCCACCTACAAATTGTCAGATTGCATATAAAACCACATAAAGATACAATAGGAGATCTAAAGGTACCCTTCAGAAAGAGATAGCCGAGGGAATAACAAAAAACATTGTGGGAATAAGAAAGTTGCAGACAAATTAGAGGGTTAGATAAGGAAGCAATCCAGGACATAAGTCAAAAACGTTTAAATCCTTACAATGGCAGAGCAGTGGGGAGAAGCTATGTTTGCAGCCAGGCGACGAGGCGATGAAACAACAAGGGAAGCAGTCTTCACATTCACAAACAGCAATAATACCAAAGGTGAGAGGCCCTCTAATACATAACTTTCTCTGTATCTGCTATGAAGTGCTTCACTGAACTTGACAGAAGCTTTCTCTTTCTTTTTTAGATCCATTTGAGGGACCCAACTACCACATTGCCCCAAGATGGGTGTTCAATGTTTCCACAATATGGATGCTTTTTGTGGTTGTTGCCTCAACCTTCACTAATGGCCTGGTACTGGTAGCCACAGCCAAATTCAAGAAGCTTCGTCACCCTCTGAACTGGATTTTGGTCAATCTTGCAGTAGCTGATCTTTTAGAGACACTGCTTGCCAGCACAGTTAGTGTCTGTAATCAAATGTTTGGCTACTTTATCCTTGGACATCCACTTTGCATATTTGAGGGTTTCACTGTTGCTTGCTGTGGTAAGCAGTCTTGATTAAATATGTAGGCAAAGTACTAGTACCAAACTGTCTTTCTTATTTATAAAAACCCTGCTAATTAATTCTGTAGGTATTGCTGGTTTGTGGTCTTTGACTGTCATATCATTTGAGAGATGGGTGGTGGTGTGCAAACCTTTCGGAAATGTAAAATTTGATGCTAAATGGGCCGCTGGTGGCATTATCTTTACTTGGGTCTGGTCTGCATTTTGGACTTCACTTCCTATGTTTGGATGGAGCAGGTAAGTTTACAGTCTTAAGTGTTAATTGGTAGTAAATTGATATAGCTAGTAAACTAATGTAAAACAGAAAGTATTATCGTTACATATTACTTGTCTTATAGATATTGGCCTCATGGCCTAAAGACCTCTTGTGGACCAGATGTATTCAGCGGGAGTGAAGATCCTGGAGTCCAGTCTTACATGATTGCACTTATGATCACCTGCTGCATTATCCCTTTAGGCATTATCATTCTCTGCTACCTTGCTGTGTTGATGGCCATTCGTGCTGTAAGAAATCCCATTTTTAATACAATGTAACTATATTTACTCTATATTTTAGAGTTCAGTCATCCTTAGCATATCTATTTTTCCCAGGTTGCCGCACAACAGAAGGAATCTGAATCAACACAAAAGGCTGAAAAAGAAGTCAGCAGAATGATTGTTGTCATGATTGCTGCTTATTGTTTTTGCTGGGGGCCATACACTTTCTTTGCCTGCTTTGCCGCTGCTAACCCAGGTTATGCCTTTCACCCACTTGCAGCAGCCATGCCTGCCTACTTTGCAAAAAGCGCCACCATCTACAACCCCATTATCTATGTTTTTATGAACCGACAGGTAACAAATGAACAGTCACTGTTGTAGATGTCTCTTATTTTCAGTTTCCATTATAGTGATATTACATTATGTTTATATATGTTCAATCAATAAAAAAAAATTATCTTTCTTTGTAGTTCCGTTCATGCATCCTGCAACTCTTCGGGAAAAAGGTTGATGATGGCTCTGAAGTGTCGTCTACCTCGAAAACAGAAGTCTCCTCTGTGGCACCTGCATAAAAACTCTACTTTGTGAAAATGAAATGAAGATTTTAGCACATTGAACATTTCGATTTCTTCAATTTTTGTTACCCTTAAGTCTGAAATATCCAAAATTACATAATCAAACTGCAAACTGTATCAGATTTATGTATTTTGTAATTTGTATTTTTGCAACCAGACATTTGGGTTGCAGTGAAAAACTGAACTGCACTGAATTTTTACACGATAATATTGTGGATGAACTATTCCCTATAATTATCTGTTTATACAAACATACTTTTGTTTGACAATGATACTCAATATAAATATACAATGAAACAATGATACTCAATATAAATATACAATGAAACAATGATACTCAATATAAATATGTATTGTTAATGGATTTCTGTGATTGCTGTCAAGTTTTATAATTTATGTAGGTTTGCAAATTATCGAAAACAAAACAAAAAAATAGAGAATATACAATTTTTATGTAAACATGTTTTATGTCTCAAGTAAATATGCAGCAGATGACTATACTAAAGTGGTCTCTCTGTCAATTAAAGTCCATTTCAGAACAGGTTATAATTTGTGTCTATAATGATATGTATTCTAAAAAAATATATTTTGTGAGCATTTGGAAAAAAAATAGACCCACAACAAATGGGGTTTAGAAACCTTTCTGTTTAACCATTAGAGGTTATATTTTTTAAAGGTATTATTATTATATTATTAGAGGGACAGTGCATGTAGGAAATTTTGGAGACAAGGTGAGGAAGGTTTGGACATGTGCAGTAGAGGGACATGGGGTATATCGGTAGGAGAATGCTGAGGATGGATCCGCCAGGAAGGAGAAAAAGAGGAAGACCAAAGAGAAGGTTTATGGATGTGGTGAGTGAAGACATGCAGGTAGTTGGTTTTAAAGAGAGGACAGGGGGGTATGGAGAGGGATGATCCACTGTGGCGACCCCTAATGGGAGCAGCCGAAAGAAGAAGAAGAAGAAGAAGAAGAAGAAGAAGAAGAAGAAGAAGAAGAAGAAGAAGATTAAACAGGACCTCATGAGTGAGCTCATATAAACTCCTAAACACTCATGTGCATACATTTTGTACAAAAAAAAAAAGCGTTGGCAATATAAAAAATCATGATACAGAGTTTTGTTTTTAAATAATTATTTAATTTTATAATAACTGTAAGAGTTAAGATATCTCAATTTTCTTTCAGTTTGAGATTAAGCTAAAGTTATTGTTATTTTAGCTGTATACCACAATATATTGGAGTTTATATTAAATAATGGCTATGAACGTGTGATATTTTCATCTGTCTGATAGATTTCTAAAATCTTTTGTGGTCTTAAAGATGATTTGCTTTGGAATTTATTATGACAGATAAAAGCAATATATTTCAAACATAAATTCCATACTTACTTTTAATTGAAATAAGGAGCGAAATACACACTTGGTGCCTCATTTATCAACAGCATTTGGTACATACACACATTTTTGTGCAAGAATTATCAGGTTTTGCTTTTTTCTGAGGAAACACATAGTCCTTCATGAGCAGGAACCTTTAGTGGTTAAATAGTGTAATAGTGGGTAAAGATTAGTGGATATTGGGTAAAAAGGATCTGTATCTATAACTGTTGAAAGTAGTGAGTGGATCTTTAATTGATTTCATTTATCATGTGTCATTTTACTTGAGTTAAATCGGTCATAAGATTAAAATATTGGGCATATTTCAAAGAGAAATGGGATGAAGGTTTGTCCCTGAGTCAACTTATGGTAAGTCTTACCTTCATTCATGTTGCTTATGCTGTATTACATTAATTTTCCAAATCCAACAGAGAAAATAAAATGCAAACAAGTACACTCTTTTGGCATCCAGACAGTTAGTTTCTCCAAACATTCAAATGAAATACTTTGCTAGTGACTGGGTAACATGATGGATAACACTTCAGCTCTGTTTGCTCTCTAAATAACACTTACAGGGCTTGGAAAGTATGCTTTGAGTCATTGTCTTGTATGCTAAAGTTGGTCAGAACGGAACTGCATGCAGTTAAATTGTGGAATGATGAGATAAGATATACCTTTATTTGTCCCACAGTGGGAAGATTTCTCTGTTACAGCAGCAAAGAAAATTAAATGTGCAAATATATAAAATAATAGAGACATAATACAGTATACAGTATATACACAACACAATATAAATACAAAAAGAGACCATGTTTTGTTTGAAAAACATTGTTATTGTTATTATTGCACAGTTAAACAGTAATAACAGTGTGCATTATGGTGACTGGTTCACTGGGAGCAGCTCTGATTGTAAAGTCTAATAGCAGCAGGGAGAAAATACTTTCTGTAACGCTCCTTCAGACTTTTAGGATGTAACAGCCGGTCACTGAAGGAGCTGCCTAACGATGAAACTGATTCATACAGGGGGTGAGAGTTGTTCTCCAGCAATGATGATAGTTTAGGTACCATCCTCCTTTCTCCCACCTCCTGTACAGTGTACAGGGGAATCCCCAGGACTGAGCTGGCCTTCCTGATCAGCTTGTCCAGTCTCTTCCTGTCTGCAGTAGAGATGCTGCTGCACCAGCAGACCACACCATAGAATATGGCTGAGGCCACCACAGAGTTAAAAAAAGGTCTTCAGTAGCTCTCCCTGCACTTCAATGGTAGATGTCAGTTCAGTATTCCTTTTACCCAGAATAAGTCTACAATCTTTCATTCTCCAAAACAACCCCAAAAAGCATTTAGCTCCATGTTTGACTCTGGATGTGAGGCAGATTATTAACATCTGTTCTGTTTTCTGTCTTAGATCAGTTCTGTTCAGTTCAGGCCCAACAATTTCTAATTTAGACTCATCTGTCCACAAAACTTGCATCCAATCATTCACCGTGCTTGTGTGTTTTTGCCTTTTACCTAGTTTGTTGTATATAGACGAAAGGAACAAACACATAGATGTTTCCAAACTTTTTAAAGGTGCTGTAGAAATAGCTGTAAAGGGTCAGAATTATGGAGATGATTACTGAGGCTTTTGGTGAACTTTGTTTTTATGATTTTACTGTGAATTTCTCTGTCGCAGGTGCTGTTGACAGAATCTAATTCTTAAAACTCTCCAAAAAAATACAAAATAAATAAAAAATGTCCACTTTTTTAGAAAAGGTGAGCAAAGTTTCAGGAAGTGGGGTTTATGTAATTTATTCATCCTTATTTAAATGAACATGCAGCTTTAAATTCTAAAACACAAGCTTGTAGTCAGTACAGGTTTTTAGGCCTACTGTTGTGGTAGCTATCAGGTTCGTAGGAAAACCATTTTTAAAAAGGAAAGTGTTTTTCGAAAAGAAATGTTACTGAATTTTTTTTTTTTTTTTTTTTTGCAACAGTAACGAGGAATAAAAGACAGGAAATACTAGAGTTGGTCGCTTTATGCGTCTCTCGGTTCGGTAGGTGGCAGCAATTCTTCGTGTCAATATGAAGTTGTTTCAACCGGAAGAAGTCTAAAAGACTTTTACGTTGCAGTAGATTGTTAGTTTTGCTGGCATTTCACGCCGATGCTTTTTTGTAAACACGTGTGAAGCCATGTCCAAAGCTAGTGAGTACACTTTATATTTGTATTTTATTTTTGTCAATTCGACATACTATAATCATAGCGAACTTTACATTGTTTTATTCCTTTTGCAGAACAAAAGCGAGCAAAAAGACTGGGGTTCCTTGGAAAAAAGGTGCGTAGTTCGTGCTTACAAGCTTCCCAAGAAAATAACTGTGATTAAGCCGGTCGCTCATACACCTCAATCACCACGCTGTTTTTCACAGAAGGCACGTCAGTTGCAGCTGTTTATGTAGCGTATCTCTGGTTTATCGACCCGAGTGTGTTTGTGGTCATGTTAAATGTAATGATGTCATCAGCTAAAACACACGTGGAGTTCACTTTCCCGGAGAAGTGCGCACCAGAGTACGAGTTCCGTTCAACTCCCGGTGATCGCAACACGGTTCCAGTGCAGTCAAACCCGGAACACCTTAAACCAGTGACCTGCATTTCAGTCGTGTGCTACCTGAACTAGTTCACCGCTTAATACCATTATTATTATTCTCGCCTCGGTTATAGAAACCATCAATATTATACAGACACGCACAATAACAGTGTTCTATCACAGACGGGTATCTAAACACTCAACAAGTCTCCTTTCATTGCAGCCACAGCTGCACCGCCCGCATACAGCATCTCAAGCAGAAGCATCAATATAAACCTAATAAAATGACAAAAAAATCGAGCCACCCCAGGTTCTTTGTGCATTTTTGTAGTACCATTTCAGGTCTTTGACTACGGAAACCACAGGGATTACGGTTTTTCTGGGGATTTGAAATTAAGCCAAATTGTTTTTGTGCAAATTATACAGGAAAGAGCCTTTGTTGGTCATATATACATGGAAGCTGGGGTCAGAGCACAGGGTCAGTCAGGATAGAGCAGCCCTGAAACAGAGCGTTAAGAGTCTCTGACCAGAAACCCAGAGCTTTAACCACTAAACTACCACCTCCTTTTCCCACAGTTTCCAGCTTTTCTGGGAAATTCCATCATAAAAATGCCCTCGTAAGTGTATCTGCAATCAAGTCACATTTTTTCCTCTGTTAGCTATTGTGGAATAAAACAAAAACAGCTATCAAGTCTACACCTATATATATTTGCTTGTACAGTTTGACGATACAATCAAAGGATGTGAAAATGCCGACATTATCGTATGCCTGCCAGGCAGTCCAGGTGTTCCCACCTCAACATCTGATTGGTTAAAGCAAGTTTTGAAACACTACCTTAAACATACACTGCTGGAAGCAATGCAACCAAGAGAGCAGCTTATGAAATCAAGAGAATAGACTATTGGGAATAATTTAAAACATATTCATTAAAAATGTATGAAAATGTAAGTCAATGATTCTGGTGTGTTTAGACCAGCAGAGAAGAACCTTGCTGGTTCTAATATTTAGTCTTGGTACCGCAGTACACATCCCGAAATGTACACTCTCTTTTCAACTACTTGTTCTTCATGTCTGTTTTGGACCAAATTGCCATCATGATCCTGAAATTATGATCCTGATGATTACATTCGACAAGCTTAATCGTGATTTCAGGAAGAGCATCTGGCTTAACTGTAGTTGAAGACATGGCATGTAAATATTTATTTTCTGAAGTTTTTATTTGTAATGTGTAACTCTAAAAGTTTAATGGGTCAGTGTTCTTCTGAGGGACAGACTTTTAAATTTTTATAAGAAGAACTTTATTTTGTCATTTAAATTACAGCACATTGAAATTCATTTTTTTGTATAGCCATGCTTTTTAGGAACATTTGGGGCAGAACGCAGGCTTAGATGATACACCTCTTGAACAAATAGGAAAAAGGTCCTTTCTCTTTTTCCGACCTTCTAATCAATAACCCAGCATCTTTACTTAGTCAGTGTCATTTATTTTGTGACATTATCAACAATCATTATATCATTCATAAATTAGGCGTGCTTTTTTGTGCAGATGTGAAGCTTCTCCAAAGTGCTGCTTTCTCGCAAAAGCATGGCTCTGTCCTCGCGCTCATCTTGTTGAACCTGGTTTATTAATGACTGTCAAGTTCCATCTTCAACCCATGATATGCTCTTTTATTGTCACTGAAGCAATCATGTGTTTTACTTTTGCAAGATTTAAGTGAGCGAAAAAGTCTTATGTACATGAAAATAAGCTACAATTATTTATTTACTGCTTGGTTAAAAAATATGAAATAATGTTTTATAAAAATAAAATAGAATAAATCTAATTAATGAAATTAAGTAATCAAATTAGCACAAATTAAATATTTTGTTATACCTCATTTGGGTAATACAGATGTGTGTGTCGTACAGATGTGTGTTTTACATTTAATATTTAATTTCTACATAAAAGTTGTGCGCATTCTGTGTCGCCAATTCTCCTTCTCGCCTTCTGTGCTTCCACAATGTGTGTATACAGTGCTGAGTTTACTTACAGGAGCACACTTTCTCCCGCCAAGTTTTTTTTGTATTATTATTTATTTTATTTTTTTTTTAAATCACAACCTTTCCGTGGAAAGTGGCACACGTTTATAAATGAGACTCCTGGACAGGTGTAAACACAGAAGGAGAAGATTCTGGCCAAAAACAAAACACAGTTTCCAAAGTTTGGGATCATTTCAAACTAAAACATTAAGAAAACACCGTACAGTGCATTTTCATTTTTATTTTTTTTTTCAAGTAATTTGAAATATATTTATATATTTATTTTTGGTTTTTTATTCGTCTAATTTTTATTTGCATTTTGATGTAATATGGCAATTAAATGCATTAAAAAGGTTTAGTTTTCACAGATTGCGATTTCAGGATAAAAATTTTATTTTTCTAAAAAGGAAAGAAATGACCCATTCATTTGAAGCGACCTGTCTTATTTTCTCCTGTATATGTAGTATTGCTCTTTAATGAAGAAAAATACTTCTTATCTGATGAATTGATGGATTCATTGGTAAAATACTTGACTACTAAAATAATCAATAGCTGTAGCCCTACTGTCTTTTCTCTTTGTACAGTAGCTGTAGTAGCACTAACAGGCTATTGACTCTGTACCCACCGCCTCTGCACAAGAAAACTGATGGTCTAAAGCGCATTAAGATGGCAAAAAAATTCATAACTCAACTCCAGTACACACGCATGTGACTTGATGGGGATCATTCAAAGTTGGGGGATCAAGAGACGTGTGCATAAATGAACTGAAACAAATGAACTGAAACTGTTA
>JAAIIK010021644.1:5224-21457 GCA_014706435.1 Silurus glanis
ATATATATATATATATATATATATATATATATATATATATATATATGATGCACTTCAAATCAATAAACTAAACCTGAAATCTTCTGAAAATTATAGCATTATGTCTAACTCTGTTGTGTTATAACTCTGATATGTTGCACTATTCTGAAATCAAATACTCATATATTTATTCCGTCTTTAAGAATTATTATCCTACAAGGGAATTATTACAAGTTATTATTAATTGTAAACCAAGTATCTATTATCATTAAACCAATGAGCAACAATGTTACTGAAAATAATTCAAAAGTACAGACAATGAAGTGGAAATATTGGAATCTTAATGAATAACGAATATTAAATTTAATCTGAGAAAATAAGGGACAAATATAAATGTAAAAAATGTAATAAGATTTTAATAATAAAAATGTTAGTCTTAGTATTAAAATGAAAAAATGAAAAACTAATATGATCAACAGTAGAATTAAATAAATACTACTTTAATCTAATATAACAAATTAGCTAAAATACTGCATGTGAAAATAAATAAATGGACTCCAGGTGGGTGCATTTTCCCCTCCTATTCCCCACAGCTGTAAATGTTCATCCAGGAGTGAAACTCGCATTGCAACGGCCAGCACAGAAATTATAAAAAGTTGAAATTATGTGGCATCATGTGACATTTCTAGTAGAAAGTGAGACCAAAATGTGTAAAATGTCTTATAGTGATAGTGGGAAAAAAAAAAAAAAAAAAAAACGCTGGACCTTCTGAAGTTTCCCATTAGAATATTTAACTTTTATAAATATGCTTTTAGTGGTTCTTTGCTCTCTTCTTGTGGAACTTTTCGTGGCTTGATATTTACCAATTTTTGTGATTCAAACAGTGATTCTCTTTATTGTGTGCATATAAATGTCACCCCCTCCCCCCAAAAACAAACAAATAAATAAATAAACAAAAGCAAACTGCCATGTTCAAGTACAGGATTTTTCCATGATTTATGGATTTTTATAATCAAACCTTGCTTTCACAGCGTTTATATATACTATAGTAGTGTAAATCTTTTTATCACCAGTTTCAACTTTCTCTCTCGCTCTTCTTTCAGACATCTTTTTTTGAAAGCATGTTAGTGTTGTCCACTCATTCAGTGCTGAATATTGAAGTTTCTTGCTCTGTGTTCTGTTCTGGTATAAGGGGACGTGACTGCAGGGATGTGCCCACAAGTACGTTTTTTTTATAAAAAGATGTGTGCCTGGATGTTTTATCGTTCCCTCGTTATTGCATGATGGAAAGATGATAGTCCTCTTTTTTTCACTCTGTAGGTGATGTGTAGTCCATTGTTCTGATGAATTATAATAGACGGTGTTTTCCCTCCTTTCTCCCTGATCGTCCCTTGAAAATAATTAGCCATTGTACGTTGATGGGATTGTAGTCCTAGATGTTTCATAGTCCATTTGATTTGAAAAGTTTTATGAATCCTGTAAAGTGATTTTTGTAACCTTCTCTAGTAAAAATGATATTTTCTATGATCAACACATTCTGCCTTTGGTCGTTTTTCAACATACCAGCTTTGCCTCAAAATGTGTTTAAAATTGTGTCTTCAAAATCCACATAAATTGCATTAATTACATTATAGTTTTAGACTTTTTAGCTCATTAGTCCTCCTTCATGCTTACTGATCGTCATATAAAATGAGTTAGAAGTTAAAGAAATCGTTTTTAGTCCTATGATCAGAGTAAGCCCATATATTAGAACCCATTTCTTACATATTTTATTTTATTTTAAGCTTGAAATGCTCCAATAAAAGTTCATTTGACTATTGTTTAACACTGATTTTCAGAAACTAGAAATAGTATTTATTCCCACTGAAAACTATTGCCTTTTGTGTAAAACATTTGTCAATTCTTATTTGTAACATTTTTTATTTGCTTTTATTTTACTTATTCTTATACAATTAAAGTAGATTGAATGTTTTAGCAACCTGTATAGAATGTAATGTGTAAATGCTTCTGTCTCTTCTATCTGTTTAACAACCAGGGATGTGAATCTCATCCCCTTACATAATACAATACAATTTAGATTTATAACACGACAATTTGGCAATACCAGTGTCTGCTAGGACTTGATACAATTTGATTCTGTAGCCTGTAAACAGAAGAGAAACGTTATAGGCAAATCAGTGTAGTATATTTTATGCACCAGTTAATTTTAGAAAAAATAATTTTAGTAATAATTAATTTATGATCAGTAATAATTAATTTATGATGTTATCTTCATTTCTTTCTGTCTGCTTTTTAAATTGATGCATTCATCTAAACAATTTGCACTACACACCCTGTACTTCATTCCATCAAGCCTATTATGATTCATGATTTTGAAAAATTATGACAAAAATCCACACAAAACTGAGCTTTAAAAACAGCTACAAAAACAAGCTGGTGCCCCAAATATAATGAACCAATTAGCATATTTATGAACTGATTCTAGACAGAACAGCAGTCAAATTTTTAACAGTTTGGCTTTTATAATTTATTTCTGATTTTATTTTCATTATTTTTCATTTCACTATGTATAGTTGTGCATTATTATTTAAAGCAGCATGAACTACATGGGTGCCATCAGAAAATTACACAGGTAAGTAAAATTGATTGTTTGTCCAGTAGATACAGGGCAAGGCTTTTCATATTCATAGTCACAATAGATTTTCTTGATTTAAACACAAAAACTTTGGCATATAAAATTTTATTTTAAATCCTATCAGCAAGAGGTCCATCCATGGCCCTGGATGCAATTGCAGTTGTGCAGTGTAAATGCATTGTCTTGAAATCGTGTCAGTGTAAATACAAGAGGTGTTAAACAACCATGTGTAAACAGAGTTTTGGATTTTTTTGTTTTGTTTGGTTGTTTTTTTGGTCACTTCCATCCGAAAATTGCTTACAGGTTTGGAAAAAATCCCATTAGAATTTTCAAGCACAAAGCAAAGTAGTCGAAATCTGTCTTAAGGAATACAAACACGTCTTAGCTTCTTAGTGCATGTGTTCAGAGCACAGAGAAAATTGACTGTGTTTTGGGTTTCATTCCTTAAATCCACGCTAACACGGTATTAACATTTCTGCCACGGTGCAGTTGAATTCTTAAATCTGATGGGTCTGACAGCTCTGTAAAACAGTGCAAGCTTCAAGGCACATCACAGGTTTATAATAATGTACTTCAACATGTTACTGTTTATATAGTAACACAGGGTTCTAATTTGACAAATAGAGAAGTAAAATTGTTTCTTCCTATGAAGCTTGATATGAATGTTGATATTAAGATGTTTATTGAGTATTATCTGAAGAGGATTTGCTTGTGAGTGTTTTGTAACAATCGAAAGTTGTTTCTTGAGGTTTTACACCATTGGAAAAGCAAACAGGAGCAAGAATCTTTTTTTGTTTATGATCAACACAAATTGAGTGATAATTCCTTGCAATTGTTTTATAAAAATAACAAGATAAAATGTATAATGTCACTTATTAATAAATACAAAATGATAATGGTTGACTTAACAAATGCAGTAACAGCAAATCCAAAAGCATTTCATCCTCAACAGTCTGCATGTTTAACAATGAAAAAATGTTCAGATGGTGATACCCAAGAGCAAAACAACTTTCATAACCGTATTTCCATCAATTGAAAATAAATACACTTAACAGGAATGATTCAGTAATGGGATGCTGGATAAGACAAAAACATTATCTACATAACTGAAAAACACTATAAAAGAGATGTGTGTCTGCACACGCAGTACTGACTATTGATGTCTGCACACGCAGTACTGACAGGTGGACTTTTGTCGCCATCTTGTGGGGAAATGATAAATCTAAAATCATTTCAGAAAAGTGCAAAAGAGAATCAGAAAAACAATATTCAAAATCAATCGTTCTTTGTGTCAAATGAGAAGTTTACTGCTGATTTTCGCCTGCTTTTAGGACAAAATTATGAAGACAAAAAAGCAAGTTTTCACAAAGGATCATTTATTCTGAGAGGCTTCACAGAAATGGATAAATGATCCCATTGTGCACAGTAAGGAGTCTGTGTGACCAACCCACCCATTCTTTCTGTCATTTTAGATCTAAATCTGCAAGAATGCTTTGTAATCGACACCATTTTATAATTCTGAAAGATGGCATATAATGCCATTACTTAAGGTCTAGAGATTGAGGATGTAAACGCAAATGCTTTCGGTTCTTTTGAAACCAGTTTAATTGCATTACGGTTTCCAATATTTGAATGTCAATGAAATTCTGATCAAATATTCATGACCTCTTCTGAGTGATCAAAGATTTTAAAAAATATTGGCCAATGCAAGCTGATGGTTAATTGATTTGCTCTCCTTTTAGTAGTCAAAACTTGACAGAGATTCATAAGGGACAATTCATGTAGTCCCCATGTAGCCCCCCTTGAAAGCATCTACTTGTGTTTCTTTTCTGCAAAATGTTTACAATTTTTGGAAGGAGTCTCCAGTGTCAGTTGCAACTTAACCTACATGAAAGCCTTCAGGACAAAAGATGTTACGCTTTATCTTTATGTTCCTTTTTGATCAACATCAAAAAAGAAGGAATCGCTAATTGACAGCTGCTCTAACATAAGCGATAACAGGAGCTAATCTGTTACATAGCCGTTCAACGACATTAACCGTAACCATAAACTGATTTAAAAAAAAAGAGAGAGTGAGGAGAATTTATATGTATTTCTCCACACAGGGAAAGAAAAATTAAATCACAACAAAAGAGTCATTTACTTATATTTTAATTAGATTTACCCAACAATGAAAAAGAAAAACATCTTTTATTAGGGTTTTGGGTTTCAGTATTTGAAGTGAGCTTTCGCAGTTATGTTGCAAATGATGTGTAGGAGATGAGGCACATTTAGCTTGTATATGCATACATTTTCCACCCCGATATTTATTTGCAACAATCCGCCAGAGGTTAGAAAATAGATTACAGAAAAAAAAAACACATTGGATTTAAAATGAGGAAAATGTACAACATACATTTAGATTTTAGTATCTATGAGAAAAACAAACATCAACAAATTTTCATAAATTAATCTCAAATATGGCCTTTACCTGGAAAGTGATTACTGTTTTATTAGGACTGACATGCTTAATAAAATCATAATAGCAAAAACAGTATTTAAAATACAATAGTTTTTATTTTAGTTTGAAATAGCACAGAAATATGCATCTGCATAAAGTGTGTTTGGGGAAGAGTGTGGGTTTTTTTCTTCTATATTCATATTTATGTGATACAAATTTGCGTTACATTTTGATCCTACTGATGAATCAAGAAAAGCATCCTGCACAAACACGTTAGTTGTAAAGTTAGACATAAGTTCAATTAGGCAGTTATTATAATTGGTTGTCAGGGTGTTTGTGTAACGTAGCCACGCGATGCTAAAATCAGTGCACAGGAGTGTTTCGTTTTACACTAGTGTTCGTCTGAGTGTCTTTTAAAGCTGCCCGAATGAATATTTGTCCTTCAGAAGTAAAATGGCAAAGTGGAGAAAAGAAATCCAGTGCTCAAATGGCATGTTCAGTCAAGATGGTTTTAGTACACTTCCTAGCTTTTTTTTTTTGCTACCACGACCATGTTCATATCATATTTCTCAAATCTGAAAACTTCCTCGTTCATGAATTTTTTTTTTCCCATTTCAAAAAAGGCCTTTTACCTGACAAGGGTTTCCCCAAGACGTCTAATCAACATTCACTTAAATATAATCATCAATCCTGATTTGCAAAGTCATTTAAATTGATTAACTGCAATTCTTAAGTAAATTGACCAAATTAAAACAAAATCACATAAATCAGACAGTAAGTGGTTATAGACACATTTAATCATTTTAAACATTAGTTGCAGTAATTCAGTAATTAAACTCTATTCCCTGTAAGTGTTTGTTTGTTCACTGGCCTGAAATATGGCCTCCAACACAAAACCTGTAGGACTTATTGGTTAGAAGCTACAAAATCCCAAACCCTTGCACCACCTGCTACAAAGAAGCTCTAAAGGTTTTCTGCAATCTGTGTCATTTCAAGTGTGTAAGAGCAGTTAGTCAAATTCATTTGTGTAATAATGTTTCAACACTCGTACAAGAGCCTTCAATGGTACTTTACTCAATGATTTAAGCTTCACAGACCAGAACCAACATGTGGTCCGATATTTGTAACAATTATAACTAATGTCCAGCTGCTCTGACTTACTACTGCTAGACACAATACGTCCTGGATGTCAAAAATGGAGTAACAGAGCAGCTCTAGTAAGTCCTTAAAAGTCTATTATGCAGCTTTAAATGGTCCATGGATTGACTTTTTCATAATATCCAGCTGTTACAAACAACAGCGACTGCCAGAGCGTGGCTTCCTACGCATATCCACAACGTCTGAAGGCATGACGTGAGCTTGACGATCCTCCAGCGCCAGCACACGCCTTGCGGCCTCTTCAAAAGCTTCAGCGACGTTTGTTGCGTCTTTGGCACTTGTTTCAAAATACGGATGGCCGCCATTATCATAACACCACCTCTGCGCCTCCTCGCTGGTGACCTGCCGATCCATTACATCGATCTTATTGCCAAGGATGATGAAAGGAAAGCTGTCGGGCTCTTTCACGTCAGCGTAGTAGGCAAACTCCTTCCTCCAGTGCCCAAGGTTGATGAAGCTTTGCGAGTCGTCCACGCCGAACGTGAGAAGACAGCAGTCGGAGCCGCGGTAAAACGGCGTGCGCAGGCTACGAAAGCGCTCCTGACCGGCGGTGTCCCAAATCTGCAGAGTCACCCGCCGCCCATCTACCTCTAGCTCTTTGTTGAGGAATTCGACGCCGATAGTGTGGAAGAGATGCGCGTCGAACTTGTCCGAAACGTATCGGTTCATGAGCGACGACTTGCCCACACCACCGTCCCCAAGCAGGATCACCTTTAGAAGAGATGACTTGGCTGCCATGGTGATGATATTAATGTTCAACCTGAAACAAGAAGAAACATTCAGGAACATTTGTAAGCAAGACGTTTCATATAAAGAATGTTCCTAATCACCTCGCTATAGAACACAGCTTCATTCCCCCCCCCAACATTTTCTCCTCAATTTGTTGGCTACCAATTCCTACCCACTAGTCAGCTGTCTCCTATTATACAACAGCTAATAACCAGATAACCAGACCCGGTGAAGAGTGTAACAGCATATATCTATACTTCTTTTCATGAATCAGCTCATAGACCACTGTGATTGGGTAGTGTCACAGAGTGAGAGTGAGAGAGGGAGTCTATCCACCCAAAAAGCTCTTTTAGCGCCTAGGTATGTTTTTAGCATTGAAGATTCAAACTTCAAACACTGTCTGATTCTGTTATTATTTTCATCAGCAAAAACTACCATATAGGTCAAACTGTAGGTGTGCAATTATTGACTGAACCCATTCTATCCTGTTTGTCAGACAAGTGACCATGAAGTTGTTCTTTCCGTGGATCAGCACAGCCTGGCAGGATAGTGTGTTTGTACTGGTGTATTTCGAAGAACTTCGATGACATCTACATTAATCCAGATACATTAAAAACAAAACAAAAACATCTTTTCCCATCATCTACCCACATTGAGACAGTGTATCGTTTTGTTTTTGTTTTTTTAGCCAAAAAAAAAAAAACGCAGCTTTTTTAAAAAAAAAACCTGTGTTTGACTGGGAGTGTCTCAAGCTTGATGGAGTTGTCACATTTCTTGTGTACATTTATGCACCATTTATGCTTCATCTGAACTTGATGTTTTCTTATGTTCTTGTAGAACCTTTCTTAGACAACCGAGAAGGTAACTATAATTGTAAAGTCTATTTCTTATTTAGTTTTAAATCCTATCATGAGTTGGCTTACTCGTTCCAGTTCAAGAATTACATATATTCCAATAAAACTCTCATCCTGATTGGATTCGTTTGAAAATGCTGTTTAATGGGTTGTAGTGTGGATTGAAAAAAATATAGAAAAAACAAAAACAATGAAGTATTTTTTTAGTCATGTGGTTCGGTCATGCGACCCAATCAATTAAAGAAGAGCAGGACGGTGGGTGATAATGTACTGCAGTTGTTGTGCCGGCTATACAGTTTGAAAGTGTTTATAAAAAGTAACATCACTTTGTACAACATTTGCGTTTATTTTAAAAAAGGAACAAATGTTCGCTTCCAACCGCAATAGAAATAATGCAGGACAACGCTGCTTCTGTTTTTAAACGCCTGTGTAGAGCATTTTTAAAACAAAAATGCAGCTTCAGATTTATCTCTAGGTTGAGCAACAGTTTGTAATTAATACATTTCTAGTTAATATTGGCCCAGTGCTCAGAAACAGACCCTGAAATAGTGTATAAGGATAAAACTGACACACCCGCATATGTGGGACTGATACAAGTTTCCCAAACATGACGAAGTTTTCAGATTTCTAAGTAATGTGTACATTTATGCTGTATTTTATGCTTCATCTGAACTGCTTCAAATGTTGCAGACAGATCCAGAACTTGCTTGATGTTTTCTCATGTTCTTGGAGAACCTTTTGGAGACAACCTAGAAGGTATATATATGTGAAGTCTACTTCTTATTCTTAAATCAAGGCAAAAAGTTCTGAGAATATCACAGTCGACGTGTCATGTTTTCTCAGAGCTTTCCAAAGTTTGCTTCGAACGGTCTGAAACGATTCTGGTGAAGCGTAAAAAAATCAGGAATAAACAGACATATTGCTTAAAAACTGACAACTCGGTTACACTTGAGACACTCAGACCACTATATATATATATATATATATTTATAGATTGTGTGTTTATGACATTGTGTGTGTGTATGTATGTATGTATGTGTGTGTATATATATATATACACACACACACACACACACACACATACATACATACACACATACATACACACATACATATATATGTATGTGTGTGTGTGTGTGTGTGTGTGTGTGTGTGTGTGTGTGGAATGATTTCGAATGCAAATTCTATGACAACTTGAAAGACAATTTGCAAGATTTTGGCTGCTGGATGAATTTATGACAGCAGTTCATTCATCTGGGAAGTAGATCAGGTTCATGTATGTTTATTAATGTCTTTATTTGTGGTTTTATTTTCCTAGTTTTTCTATGGTTTACAGTCCCAGCACACCATGACAAGTTCCTTGTAGCCATGATACTTGGCAATAAAGAGGATTCTGATTCAAATGTTTCTCTTGTTTGAAAAGGGAGAGTACAATAGTGATTTTAAGCATTCAATAATGCAGGAAAATGTAAAGTTATAACTGATAACACGAGGAAAAAATAACGAAGAATGAAAACTACCTGCGAATTAGCGAAAACAACCAACAAAATGCAATTTCATGACAGACAACATTACAGGGAGGTGAACTCCGAAAGCTAATCCAGTACATTTAGCTAACTCTATAGTTCCTGACTAGCTTTGTTTATATTATATATACACACACATCTATTCACTTCACAAACATTTACCCTAATGTTTAAGAAGTAAAATATCAGAGGGAATATATCTTACCCAAAGTAATGACTACAAGTTAGCTCTCATATGCCGAATACGATTGGACCAAGCTTCCTGGATTGGTTAGCATTCATGCTAGCTACACAGCAAACTGAACCAACTTTTATACAAACTTGTCATGCTCCAGAAACTAAACAGTAAGCACGCATTCACAAGAATACCCCTAAATTAGATTGCTATTTTACAAGAAAGATTTTCGTTACCTTTATAGTTTATCGACGATTGTCGAAGAGCTGTGTGTGCAGCGCCATTCCTCCGGTCTTGTGGGGATTTTTCCGAGTCATGGAGCCCCGGTCTTCTCCCCTCATGTTCTTATGACCAGATCTTTTACCTCTGAGGGGTCACTGCTTCCAAACCGGGGGACTTTAAACCTACTTAATCTTCTAAAATACTGTACAAATCGTTTAGACAGTAAGGTGCGTGTGTGAGGCAACGAGTTTTTCTTATCAGTTTGTTTGTTTATTTTTATAACTGTTCAGCAAACATACAGCGCCCTATTATCAGTCATTAAGTCTTATTGACGTGCAATGGCACCAGCGTTAATGCACATAAAAGCCTTGCTTAATCTTTATGCATTTAATGCTGAGGTGGATATCAATTGCACGAAAACAATTGCATTCGAATTGCATTGTTATAAAATACAAGTTATTACAGTTTGGATAAGAGTCGATTCCAAAGAGTCGATTCTCCAAGTTACCCAAAGTCAAATGGGAATGATGCGACTCTAAATCTAAGGATAAATAAATGTAGTAAATTAAATTAGGCTAATATAATTCATCTAGATTTTAACTCTAGTTTTCCTGACTTGAAGAGGCAGATGATCATGATTGTGGAATAGCGTCCAAATGAATCGACTCGGAATTTGAAACGGAATCGACTCCGCGTCATTGATAGCACTGTCCAAAACAGCATTTAAAAAAAAAGAAAACGCCTCATTTTCAAGGCTAGAGATTTATAGATTATAGTCGACTCAATCCACCAGTCAATTTCTCACTAATTCATTTTTATTCCACCCAAGCAATTGCACAATACTAAAACTTGGCACAGGCCTAATGTGAAGTGCAAATAGTGCCACCCTTACTATGTCAAATTTACAATTTATATATTCACTACAAGTTTTACCCTCTTAATTCCCCTATTTCTCCATAAACAGTACAACAAATAATATATTAAGTCACAGTGCTTTCAATTAAGACTCATTATATCAGATCACTGGAAAGTTACAAGCCTACAGTGTACAAAGGCTGTGCATTGATGCACTGTGCAGCAAAGTATCCTGGGAAAACTGACCCCAGACTGCAGATTACAGAGTCACATGCTCACTGCACATGTGGCACACTTTGCATCACATGGCTGCAGGAAGGTGATGGAGTTCAAGCGTGATCGTTCCCCTATAAGAACGTTGTTTCTTCAACTTCGTAAATTATGCACACATTACAATTACGTTTGATATGAGTATATTGAAAATTGCTGAGCACATTTCTAGCGCTAGCATGTGGATATCCCCCATTTCATTGAACCTTCCTGGTTCTTATTCTACATTTTTTTGTTTATGTAACTGTAAGCAATTGCAAAGTCATTTTCCTCATAAGTGAATCTTGCTCAATCAACATTACTGATTATAATCAGAATTAAAAACTGACACTCGCATTTTAAGCAGCTGTTCACTACATACACAACAGGAGATCTGTGTTTCAGGAATAGCAACTTTGCAAGGCAGGAGGTATTCTCATTTTAGTATGCACAGACGGATAATTAACAAGGCAATTAAAAGACTAAACATTTTATTGCTGTAGAGATTTAAAGGACAAACAAATCTATTTGCTATGATTCGCGACAGTGATTTTTATTCATTCGTCTTCAGTAGAAGCGTTCTTCTGGTCAGGGTCAGATACGAGTGGTGTTTAATGCACAGTTTTAAATAAAAATAAAAAAAACTCCAGCCATATTTTAGGAATTTATCCTAAATGTAAATGGAAAAAATAAGAGTTTGTTAATTATAATAATAATAATAATAATAATAATAATAATAATAATAATATTGAATGTCTTTACATAAATAATATTCTTCTTCTTCTTTCGGCTTCTCCCATTAGGGGTCGCCACAGCGGATCATCCGTCTCCATACCCCTCTGTCCTCTACATCTGCCTCTTTCAAACCAAATACCTGCATGTTTTCCCTCACCACATCCATAAACCTCCTGCTTGGTCTTCCTCTTTTCCTCCTTCCAGGTGGCTCCATCCTCAGCATTCTCCTACCAATATACCCCATGTCCCTCCTCTGCACATGTCCAAACCATCTCAATCTCGCCTCCTTCACCTTGTCTCCAAAACGTCCTACATGCGCTGTCCCTCTAATAAACTAATTTCTAATCCTGTCCATCCTCATCACTCCCAACGAAAACCTCAACATCTTCAGCTCTGCTACCTCCAGCTCCACCTCCTGTCTTTTACTCAATGCCACTGTCTCTAAACCATACAACATCGCAGGTCTCACCACAGTCCTATAAACTTTCCCTTTCACTCTCGCAGATACGCTTCTATCACAAATCACTCCTGCTATCACTCTTCTCCACTCACTCCACCCTGCCTGCACTCTTTTCTTTACTTCTCTAACACACTCCACTGCCCTTCCTCTCATTCACACACATGTACTCTGTCATGTACATTATAGTCCAGGGAGACTACTGTCTGACCTTGTCTGTCAACCTGTCCATCACCACTGCAAACAGGAAAGGGCTCAGAGCCTCCACCGTGAACCAGTCTTTCGTTCCTACTGCACACATCACTGTTGTCACACTGTCCTCATACATGTCCTGCACCACCCTCAAATACTTCTCTGACACACTGGACTTTCTCATACAATACCACAACTCCTCTCTTGGCACTCTGTCGAACGCTTTCTCTAAATCCACAAACACACAATGCAACTCCTTCTGAACTTCTCTATACTTCTCCATCAACATTCTCAAAGCAAATAATGCATCTGTGGTGCTCTTCCTTGGCATGAAACCATGCTGTTGCTCACAGATGGTCACCTCTTCTCTCAGCCTGGCCTCCACTACTCTTTCCCATAACTTCATGGTGTGACTGCTAAACTTTATTCCCCTGTAGTTACTGCAGGTCTGCATATCTCCCTTATCCTTAAAGATCGGTACCAGCACACTCCTTCTCCATTTCTCAGGCATCTTCTCACCTTCCAAAATCCTGTTAAACAACCTTGTTAAAAACTTCACTGCATCTCTCCTAAACATCTCCATGCTTCTACCGGTATGTCATCTGGTCCAACCGACTTTCCACTCTTTATCCTTTTAATTGCTGCTCTCAATTCCTCCTTACTAATCCTATCCACTTCCTGCTTCACCATCTCCACACCATCCAACCTTCTCTCTCTCATTTTCCTCGTTCATCAGCTGCTCAAAATACTCCCTCCATCTTCTCAACACACTCTCCTCACTAGTCAACACATTTCCATATCCATCATTTATTGCTCTAACTTGCAGCACATCCTTCCCAGCTCGGTCTCTCTGCCTGGCCAATCATTATAAATCCTTTTCTCCTTCCTTAGTGTCTAACTTCTCATACAGCTCCTCATATGCCTTTTCCTTGGCTTTCGCCACGTCCCTCTTCACCTGCTGCCGCATCTCCTTGTACTCCTGCCTACTTTTCTCATCTCTCTGTCGATCCCAATCCTGCACTTCCTCATTCCACCAGCACGTCTCTTTGTCTTTATATAAATATTACATTACAAAATAACCCCAGAACCTAAATGTTATACACCAGCTGCTTAAATAGATAGATAAATCAATCTAATAATTTCAGAGGGAAATTTACTAACTAAAATAACAGTGGACTATTATTTAGTTATTAAATTTCCCTCTGGAATGAATAAATTGATTTAGTTAGAAATTAATTCCAGCATTAATAGGGTACATTTATTTGACGTAGTCAGGCTCATAAACAAGTCCAGTTGGTCATAGATCTGGACCCAGTCCTTGAAACATTGGCAGGAATACACCCTGCATTGGGCAACGGTCCTCACAGGGAACCGTACACTCATATTGGCCATTTGTAATACAAATTACTGAGCTGGAAGAAAACTGGAGAAAAAAGGGAAACATGCAAAACTCTACATAGGTAATCAAACAAGGCTAAGCTTCCCACTGCTCCACCATGCCAACCTCCCATAGGCTTTAAGACCCTAATTGTCTTCAGAGTCAAATCAAAGGCACACCCAACGGTTATGGTACCATTGCGCCCCACAGCTGGCACAAGTCATGAAGGTCATTGCTTCCTCATCAGCACTGCCTCTCTTCACCCAGGAAGGCAGGAAAAGCGAGCCACGGGAGATCTGCGTCACCCTGCAGTCAGTCCCCTCACAGCGCTGGCATCGCACTTTTGACGTAGTCGTTCCCTCTGGTCCCTGTGGCAACTGGTGTTCGCTGATGCCCGCTGCCGTGTAGCTCTGCCTGAGCTGGCGTAACTCTTCACCAGCCATCTCCTGGGCAGACATCTGGGCGAACACCTCCGGAGCCAATGTGCCAGTCAGAAGACCCTGGCGGAGGTGAGGATTCTTTGGGTTCTTCAAGTTGGCCACCTTGCTCCTGATGCAGGATTTGTATTTGGATGGATTGCAGCCGTGGAGAGCATCGACGTGTTTTTCAATAGTACGAGCTAGCTGGTTCGTAAGATCAGAATGTTCTTGATCTGAGTTTAGAGCCTGGATAAGGAGTTCTGCACATTTGTTTCTTAAGTCTGGAGATTTTGTGGAGCTGAGGAGTGGAAGCGATAAGGTGGTCATTGAATCTTCTTCTGGAGTAAGTCTGGATGTTATCGTTTTTGCTTTTGACAGAGCGTCTCTCGCTGATGATGAACCACTTGACTCATGGTCCACATTACTCTCTTTAACTTTAAAGCATATACTAGTTTCTTTGTCCTTCCCTTTTCGATCTAAGTCCTGTTTCGCTGCTTCTAGTTCATCTTGCTTAGCTGCTTCACATTCTTTTCTCCGATTTGTGTCGTCGATATTTTCCCATTTTTGCTGCGAACCGTACAGTCGCTTCCACTTTGAGAGCAAACTCTTTCCTCTTTTCCTAACACTTTCTACAGGACATGATTTCAATAGCTGATAAATGTTCTTGCCAATGTCAGTGCTCTGCAGATGCTGTAATGTCACATCGGTGTTATAAATGTCTTTCAGTAGGCATGAAATGTCTTCATAATTTCTTTCCTTGTGTAGTTTTTCTATTTGTATCGCTATACGTGTAATTTCCTTCACCTCCATTGTCACACCTGAGTAAAAAAAAAAAAAAAGAAACACTATTTTGTAAATTGACATTCATTGCACAAATAACGTGTTACATCATACTGTATATCCTTTCTGCAGAAAGTGAGGCTGAACCCAAAAAGGTCTCTCTTGAACATCAAGTGCACTACAAAGGGCGTATAAGCCGTTCCAATTCCCTAAAAAGGACACTTAGGCAGTAAATGTGAAACTATTTGTTATTTAACCAGAGGCCTGCTAGGTGCGCTATTTGAGCCTAAGTTCCTAGTGTTTCAACCAAAAATGACCTATGCACAAACAGCATTAGCGTCCAAATAAAATGTTTAACAAAATGCTATTATTCGTCGTTAAATTTTTACGACATATGACACAATGCCTTTACTACTAAAAAATACTTACCGATAATTATTAAATCCAAGCCGCCATATTTGTTGTAATACCCTGCGTACATGTTTTCCACTCACCACTAGAGGGCGTATCAGCAATGGCACGCTAGCACTATGCATGCTACCGTGCTAAATAGTTTAGAAAATTAGTACGCTTTTTATATATATATATATATATATATATATATATATATATTCCTTCGGTACTACGTGCTTATAAATCAAGTAGACAAGAAGGCTTCTTTTCGTAAAACAGAAATACTGCTGTCTTTTTTTCTTCATGGTCCAAACAACCCAAGAAACCCACAGTTAAAAAACGTACTACGCGTACTACATAGTGTGCTAGGATACGCATTTGACGTTGTAACTGTAATACTGAAGAGAAATGGGAGCGAAATTAAATATATGTTGCTATATCTTCTTACAGATAAACATTAAATATAACCCTAAAAATACACCAGATCATTGGCGATTTATCCAATTGTAAAGCTCAGATCTATTATACAACAATGTATACTCGATATATATAAATGCTAAATATAAACAGAGAAATAAAATCCAATCATCATTATATACTAAAATAGCTGCTACAGTCAATAAGTTCATACTGTTCCAGTGTATGTTTCAAGCACTACAGCATTAAGCCATTTTTGTTGAGATAAAAAACAAAAAACAAAAAAAAAAACCTTATTAATGAGGCCAGACCAGTCGAAAGGAAAGAAGGGGTAATATTGTGATGCAAGGACTGAAAGTTTTGTCCAGAATGAGTAAATACAAGGCATACAAGTGTCCTTATACAATACATACGACATAGCAGTTATTTTTTTTGTAGATTTATTCTCCAGGCTGAATGGCGAGTGAGCTGAACATTCATCACCAGCCATAGAGCTGAAGAACCTGGAATGGAGGTCTAGTGGGATTTCCTGCTAATATGATGTGAATGTAAACCCCTGCAGTATTTACAGACAGGGAGTTGGTAATATCCGGGAACACACACACACACACACACACACACACACACACACACACACACA
>JAAIIK010021655.1:0-10962 GCA_014706435.1 Silurus glanis
ACACACACACACACACACACACACACACACACACACACACACACACATACACACATTAAACTACTTTGAAATTCTTATTGTGATCCAGAGATGTATTGCACTTAGGGACCTAAATTGAAAACTGTGATAAATAATCATGATTTTAACATCAAGCCAAATAAATCAGTAAATCTCATGTCATGCTCTCTACAGGATTGTGTAACTATCTAAGATTTCTCAGTACATCATTTTGTGTGTGTATTCTAACAGGAAGGTCCAGGTGAATGGCTGACTTTAGACTCCCAGGTTATCATGGATGATAATGAGATCTGCGGAACCAAAGATCCAACATTCCATCGGGTACTGCTCGACACACGCTTCGAACTGCCACTGGGTAAGACCATTATTCATCACTTCTACCTAAGTAATAACAACATGTAAGGGGGCTTTTTTTTATGTGACACGTGCATTACAGCACAGTAAAACAATTTTTTTGCATATCCCAGTGCTGTTAGGAATCTGGGGTCAGATGATACAGCACCCCTGCAGCACAGAGAGTTAAGGGCCTTGATAAAGGGCCCAAGAGTGGCAGCTTGGCGATACTGGGACCTAAAACCCTTAACTTCCGATCAGTAAACCAGAGCCTTAACCACAGAGCTACCACCTCCCCTTCCCCTATGTACAGCTTCCCCTATTTATCCCCACTGTACTTCACACAAACTGGACATAAAGTTAGAATTTGTAAATGGTTCCGGTGGTGCTGCTAATTGTATTTCTGCAGTGTAACCATTGGAAAACACTAATATTTAGAAAGAGACAGAAATCAGTTACATTAGAGTCATTTTTAATCCATGTACTATCTTTCTGTTTCAGTAAGTTCCTGCTAAAAAAGGTTCTCAAAGAAACAGCACTGCATATGTATCTGTTTACTGGAGACCCCCACTTTTTTGTTCTTGGCTAGAAATTTGTGTTGGCATAAGGGCACAGCAGGTTCTTCATAAAAAAACAAAAAAAACAAAGTAAAAATGTGTGCATGTAGGAGTCGGGGTTGTGTATGTTTTAGTGTGCATGTGCAAGCAGGGTGGATAGGTGCGTGCAAGAAATCCCACTCTCATCTGCTCCCAAAGGAATTTGGACCAGTCCTACAGCACATAGTTTGTTGTATAAGTAAAAATAAAAAAATAAAAAAGTTTACAATGACATTGGCCACGTCGAAGCAGTTTATAATGATGAGGGGAATCATTAAATAACCAGGCAGAGGTTCACATACTCATCATATCATGTGTCATGTGACTTTTTCTTTGTCCTGTAACGTCATATCTGGTAACCTAATCTTAGAAAACGAAAACCCTTAAAGAAAACAGAAACCCAAACACTTCCATGACCTAATGTTGGGTTCCGGTCCTGAAGTCTGTCCATTTTTTAAGAGTTTTTATTTTCAAAGGACAATTGGACAATCATCCCAGGAGATTTTTTTATTTTTTATGTTTTTCGTTTTAAATCCTAAAATTGCCCTTATGTTTCATTTTGATTGCTAAGATTACTGAGATTTGGGTTAGTGTAAGTGAAACATCCTCATAAGGCTCATAAGGCAAACATGAGTGTTGATGTGTATTTGCTCCTTGCTGCAGATATCCCTGAAGAGGAAGCTCGCTACTGGGCTAAGAAACTGGAACAGCTCAATGCCATGAGAGACCAGGATGTAAGTTCTTTCTCCTCTTAATGAAGGCAAATAATTCAAATTTCCTGAAAATGTCATAACTGTTAACCAATCAATCTGTGCTTCTTGTCCTAGTATTCATACCAGGAGCAGCAAGAGAGGCCACTTCCTGTTCCTGGGGGCCAATGCTGTGAGTTACACACACACACACACACACACACACACACACACACACACACACAAAAGAAAAACCTTGTAAAATCAATGCAAAATTGTCACTCTCAGACTTCAAAGCAAAAGTGATAGGTCGAGTTACCTTATAGCTTCCGGCATGTAGAAGCCCGTGCGACCTCAAATGAATCTCTCTTCACCACAAGGCTTTTAGACTTGCCTGGATTATGTAATCCTACACTCAACGGATATTGGTTCTCTCTAGTGTGGAAGCAATTGATGTGGATTTTTGCTGTGAAATAATTGGCACGGGCCAACATTTTTTTTCATTTATTCAGTAGTTGGTGCTTCTACTTTGTGAACATTGTTGTTTAAATAGTTACAGATAATTCATTGCAAAATACAGTGTCAGATTTCATACATTATAGATTTGATCAGGTTATAGATATGAGGTTGTCAACCTGGAGGTACCTCAATACGTATAAAAGAGTTACATTTTAATTTATAATTTATTATTATTATTATTATTATTATTATTATTATTATTATTATTATTACTCCATATGTGAAGGAGAATGTAAATGACACCAGCTCATTCAAGATCACAGTATGAATGGATTCCCCTTCTCCCGATTCCCTGATGCAGTGCTGACACAGGTCCCAGTGGCCTTTAAGCCACACTCAAGTGGTCTGTCATTGGCTGTGGCAGACAGACTGAGATTGTCACTGGCTACCAGCCAGACTCACACTGTGTTAATCACAGGTTGGCGAGGAATCACAGCCATCTATAATAAAGGCTGTGTGATTTCCTCCACTCCATTAGCTGAGAAGAGAGCGAAAGATCAGTGGGGTGAGTCTAGTAAGGAATAAAACATGACATGATCTGCTGTGCTATGAGTCATCAAGAGTTACTGTTACTATCCCAAAGTTGATTCTTTTTTTCAATGAAAAGCACGTTTCAGATGTTTTCTTCTGCTTTACTTCCTGGATACAACAGTGATTTGTTAATGATGTCATTTTGCCAGTGGCAGCTCACAATACATTTCAAATTCAATTGAAATAACAATTACGAAATAGTTTATAGATACACTATATGTTTACTCAACACATTCATATGTAGATTGATATGTCACACTTTTGGAAGCACACAACTGTATCGCATTATTAGCCTTAATACTTAGAACTGAGACTAAGAAGCCCAAACCTGTTCCAGCATGACAACAATCCATGCATAAAACAAGCAATATGAACATAAGGTTTATCAAAGTTGGAGTTAAAGACCTCCAGTGTCCTGAAAAGCATTGACACTCAAATGTAATGAACCCCTGTAGGATGAACTGGAGCAATAACTGCCCCTCAGGTCTCCTCACTATAGCTATATATATTGACCTCAATAATGCACTTCTGTGTGAATGAATACAAATTCCCACAGATATGTTCCAACATCTAGTGGAAAGCCCTCTCAGAAGAGTGGAGCTCATTCAAACAGCAAAGAATTGGATGTTCAACAAGCACATAAGGATTTGATGATCAGGTGACCACAAAATTTGGCTATATAGTGTATATGTCAATGTTCCCATGATTTTTTATCAAAAATAGTGGCAGGAATCAAAGTACCCCTGTTGGCTCTATGAAATTCAGCAATAATCTAAATTAAATCAGATAAATATTTTTAAAGGGCAGTTTGTAAAGAGATATTTAAAATACCGCAAAGATCGAGAAAAGAAACTTAAGCATTGGCATCACAGTGAAAAAATATATCCATTTTACTAGTTTTAGTTAATTTTTTTTAGTGCAAAATGATCATTTTGCTGAAACCTCTTGGTCTGCTTTGACACAGTGAAGATGTACTGAGCATCCTTTTTGTGTCTGCTTTCTACCAGGTAACTGGAACTTATGGGGTGACCAGCAGAGTGAGTACATTTAGTGTCAATAAGCTGCATGATATGGACAAAGTGTTATTTTTGTTCTAATAATAATCCATATGCCTTTTTCCCTTCAGGGCACACACCAAAATCCCCCAATTGTAAATGTACCACAGTTCATACAACAAAGTTCGTGGCTAAGAAATGCATTACAGTAAAACAATATTTAGTATTGTTTTTAATCGAATGAAGAGATCAGTCATTACATGTTCTGGTGAATGATAGCCAAGACAATCAATTATGTTGTTATTTCAGGTTCCACAAATGTTACTTGCCTGTTTATTTTTCTCCTTTGCGTTAAAAAGAGAGTAATATAGCACAATAATCGCAGCAGTTTTAAAAAATATGTTGAATAGCCACATAAAATCTTTTAAACACAAGAAATATCGATTAATATCAGTAATTCCACCCATCCTTGCAAGTTGCAAACTTCTATATTATGTAGCATTTATTAAAATAGCATGATAATAACCAGAAATCAATATAATGCATATCATTTATGAGGCTTCTTTTTAACAGCATTACCAAAAAAAAGCATTAGTGGATCATACACTCACTGCATCCCACACACACCTTTGCTGATGTGCGAATTAGCAGATGGGCTTGCTGGCGAGGGTCCAGTCGGCCCATTTGTCATGCCACCCGCACCTGATCTTGGCTCTCGTCTCAGAGCATAATACTAATAAGAGGCTTGACTCATACTAAAGTCTGAACACAGCACCACACTCCACTCTTACATGAGTCACAGTCTTCCTCTTCTTCCTCCCCAAGGGCCAGATTTAGCTCTTGTGGTAATCTCATTTTAAAAGGGTATAATCCATTGTTCCAAAACATTCATACATGTTAATAGAAAACAGGATTTTTTGTTTTGTTTTGTTTTGTGAATTAAAAGGCAAACCTGTGTGAAATTAAATCCATTTAACTAACACTCACTTCCCACATGTAGATGAAGACCCAGATAGCGCAGTGGATGACCGGGACAGTGATTACCGCAGTGAGACCAGTAACAGCATCCCACCACCCTTCTACAGCACATCACAGCCAAATGCCTCCGTCCACCAGTATCCCATGGGTCAGCAGCATCGCTCCAACCGAACCACCTACACCCGCTCTATTCATGGCTCTGACATCATTGACTACGACCACCAGAGAGCAATCAGGTGAGAGATAGTCAGAGAGAGAGAGACCCTGTGTGCCCTGCTGTTATTGGTCCTGAATAATAATTACACAGGGTTTGGGTTGTTATATATGATTTTCCTATTGATCCTGGTTTCACCCAAAGGTGTATTAAGGGTGTGGACAAAATCCTTGTGAGGATCTTATCAAAGTTTGATATATAGCTCTTGGGACTTTCCTGAATGGAATGATCCAATTAAATCTCCGACTCTAAACAATTGACAAATTGATTCAAAGACTCAAAGGACTCACTGGCTGATCCATTTTTTATGTGCTGTCTTCTTGTTTCTTGTTCACACATGAATAAAGCATTCAAATGCACTCTAATATTTAGCTACATATCCTATATTTATCTACGTATCTCCAAATGATTTTGGCCGCTCCAGTTAGAGGTCGACACAGAAAATCATCTGTCTCCGTACCACTTTGCTCTCTACATCTACATCTTTTAAACCAACCACCTGCATGTCTTTTCTCACCACATCCATAACCCTCTTTTTTTGTCTTCCTCTTTTCCACCTGCCTCCATTCTCCGCATTCTACTACAGATATACCCCATTTTCGTCCTCTGCACATGACCAAACCATCTAAATTGCTCCTCTCACCTTGTCTCTAAAATGTCCTACCTGCCCAGTTCCAGTTATAAACTAATTTCTAATCCTGTTTATCGTCGTCACTCAAAATGAAAATCGCAGCATCTTCAACTCTGCCACCTCCAGCTACGCCTCCTGTCTTTTTTGTCAATGCCACTGTCTCTAAACCATACAACATAGCAGGTCTCACCACCGTCTTATAAACTTTCCCTTTCACTCTTAAAGATACCCTTCTATCACAAATCTGCAAATGATTGTAAAGTTTTACCTGTTAGAATGAAAACTGTTAATAAAAATCTACATCAGAATAATGTCTGGAGCTACACATTTCCTATCAGCCCCTGTATTTGATGTGATTGTCACCTGAGTCACCTTTCACAGCCTGGTTGTTTTTGGTGTTGTATGTTTTTTTTCATGGTCATTGTCTTCATGCTTAAGTTATGGTTTCTTTGCTACTTTGTGTTTTGTTTTCTTCGTGTTAGTTATTAATGCTTGCATTTATAAAATAAAATATCTTACTTGCATCCGCTTTCGTTGCCGTTACGTGACAATAATAAAAATGAAGGAATAGGAGGAGCTAATTTAGCTAGCTAAACTAATAATTTATGAGCCCTTTGGAAATAAAAACCAAAGAACAATGTTAAAGGGAAAGTCAAAGCATGTTTTGCTAATTGGCTGTAGCTGGAGGGAAAAACATGTTCATTGTTCAAACGGTTTTTAGCAGCTCATTTTGATGTGGCTGTCTGGAGCGTAGATTCAACAGAGCAGGTGATGACAGCATCGTCTGGCCTATTTCAAGGTGTATGTGAGTGTGTTTATTGCCCTGCAGTTTGGTTAATGCCTAAATCCAGGATGAATTAGATTAGATTAGATTAAACTTTATTGTCATTGTTCAAGGTACATGTACAGAGCCAATGAAATGCAGTTAGCATCTAACTAGAAGTGAATAAGTGGCCTATTTACAATAAATAAATAGCAGTGTGATAAATAAGGGTATGGGGTCTATAAGTACGGGGGTGAGGGTGAAAATTGTACAGAAGGTGCAGTAGGTAATAATATATGTATATATAGTAATATACAATATACTGTGCAAATGATGTCGGGAGATAACATGCTCAAATGACATGATATAGTAATGTACAAGTATGAATGTTATATGATACGGCTAACACATGAATGCATGTGTTAGCAAAGGCATGTGTACAGGTGTATATTAACTCAGGTACGTTTAAGTGCATGTGGGTCAGTGGGAGGGTGGGTGTTTTTTTCCTTTCCTTTCCCTTTTCTCTGTATTTAATAGCCTCATTCATCATATTTAATCAATGTGTCTTTCTTCATCTCATTTTTTTGTTCATTTTCTTTTTCCTTTCTCAAACATTTTGCTCTAATTTATCTGGTTTTATTTTTGTATTTATTTAAATGTTTTGCTTCAAATTAGACTAGAATTTAAAGAATGTAACTCATCTTTGTTGCTTTTTTATGTCCATATCTCCTTCTTGAGTTTTAATAACAAAGCTATTCTTTATTCTAAAACATGAAGAATAAAGGCCAGGTCAAAATCCAGTGCACAATAAATATATTTTTCCTACATATTCAGCATATAATTTGTTGTATGATTTGTATGATGTTAATGACCATTAAATAGTATTACAGGAACAGTATTTGAATAAATGATTTACCAGGAATTCCTCATGACTGTGTAATCCATAGTTAAAATTGTATTATTCTGTTACTTACTGCTTTAATATTGTCTATCTACAGTACTTTATTCATTGCATGCTTTCAGTGTGTCGATAGAACAAGGTGCTTTTGCTGCCAAAATGCAGGAATATCCTAACAGTTGGCTGAGTCCCACTCAGCATGATGTAACAGTCTTGGCACACTGGGAATAGCTGGTGCTTTTCCGAAACGAAGCCTCCCAAGGTCTTTTCCGCATTGTGTTGATGCATAAATAGCTGGTGGCAGAATGAAGGCATAAAGAGAATGAGATTTGTGTGTGCATGTGTGTGTGTGTGTGTGCGCGCACGTGTGTGTGTGTGTGTGTGTGTGTGTGTGTGTGTGTGTGTGTGTGTGTGTTGTTAACATTTTGCCGGTTTAGTCATCCCACAACTGCCAAAAGTAGTTCCATCTTTTAGACTGATGCTATGATTTTATTTTATTTGGGTTTGCTTCTGTTTCACAATATCAAAAGATGCATCAGGTCCTGCTTCAATCTTTACCTCCTTTTTATTTTCTCTCTCTATCTCTCTCTCTCTCTCTCTGACCGTCTCTGATGTGTGAGTTTTTGTTTTCATCTCTGTCTCAGTTTTTGCTTGAAGGTATACAAAGTGTATCATAGGGTATGTCAAGGACAACCTATTTCAATAGAATTACAGTTAGTACGTAAATGTAGAAAAAAAGTTTTTTCTTTCAGTGAGGTTCCTAAGTTCAACCATTTTTGAACACTAAAACTTATTTTAAAATATTTTGAGGAACAGTGCTATCCTCTCCGAGCCTTCATGCATATAGTAATTTTTCTCTCCATATTTCTCTCTTGCTTTCTCTCGCTTAGTCCGGCAGGAAGTTATGCATCATCAGCAGAGTTGAGTCACTGCAGCTCACAGCTAAGTGAGGAAGAATATGGTGAGAGGGAGCTGTATGACGAGAATGACTCCTATCACTCATGCCACTCATCCGTCTCCTACAGTAAAGGCTCACCTGACTGGGAACCAGACGAGACAACAGGTGCCTACAGTGATGAGGGTGCCTACAGCAAGGATGGTGGTGAGGAAGGTGCCTTTTATGAAGAAGATGTTGACCCATATGCTGAAGATGCTGAAATGTCTGAAGGTGAAGAGGAGGACTTCAACTACCATGATGAGGATCTGTACCCTGTAGATGAGGCTCTTAGTGAAGATCAGGAGCCTCCATACACCCCTACCCCTACCAGCACTGCACCCAAATTGGCTGTGCCATCAACATCCAGGCCACCACTGGAGAAACAGGCATCTCTGCATCAGCAACCACCAACACAGCAGGTGCCACAGAGCCAGAATGCAAACCAGATGGCCAGTCCAGCTTCTACACAGCCATCAAATCAAACTCCTACCCAACCACCAGCCAATCAAGCTCCAAACAAACCCAACCAAACACAACAGCAAGCCAGGCCACCTCTCCAGCAACAGCATTCTACAGGTCCCATTCCATCTGTCCAGTCTTTCTTTGCTATGGCCAAACCTCTAACTGCTGTTTTTGGGTTGGGTGGTTCTATGTCAATGTCCTCACAGCCTCCTGCACCCACACCACAATCTCAAAGACCACAGCCACAACCGCAACCTACAGCGCCTCAGCCCCAAGCAGTACAAGTTCAACCTCCTGCTTCTGGAGTCCAGCAAGCAGCTCCAGCAACAGCCAAACCCACAGAATTTCCAGTCCAGCCTCCAACATCCACTGCTCAACCTATATCCCCTGTAGCCAAGCCAACCACACCAACAGAGGAACCACAGGTCATTGAGGAACCTCCAGTGCACGAGCAGCCACCTCCAAAGGATGAGGAGATTGCTGAAGAAGGAGCTTCTATGGAGGACAAAGAAAGGGAGATCACTCCTCCAATAACACCACCAGAGGAGAAGGAACCAGAGCCTGAACCAGACAGGTATTGCTTTTATTCCTATACACTGCTTTGGAAAAAAATGGTTTGGGATTGCATTGTTGGTTTTCATTATCGTGATTATTTTCAAATGGTAAACACTGAGTTGTTGAGCAGTTCTGCGGCCCTTAAGCAGTTGAAGTCCATAATGTAGGTCCAACCCAAACCTGCCTAGTTTCATTTAGTTTTGCAGATAAACCCTGTAGGAATCTGTACCTTCAGAGGGGATGGTTGGTATCCAGGTGTCCAAAGCTTTTGATCAAACACATGGGTGAAAAAAACTTGTACAAATACAGAAATTAGTGTGATTATTGAATCAAAGATTTGCTAATGCCTGCATACACTTTTATATCTCATTAGAAAGCCAGAAATTGAGGAGGTGAAAGAGCCTGTAGACCCAGCAGTACGAGCTAAAGAGAACTGGCTACGGCTCTTTAACAAGGTCCAACAGCAGCTGCAGGAGGTAGGCCTATTAAAAATATTATTTTCTTCATGGGCTATTGTGGTTGAGGTTCAGGGGTGGCCATCAATCTTGAATCTGGATGCTAAATCAGAAGGGGAATTAAGTGTATGCTAAAGTAATGCATGATCTATGGACTATTGATTTCGGAATGGCTGTCTTGGATGGAAACCTGAAACCCATTTGGGATGGAATTCAAGGCAACAGTCATTACAACAGTCAATTCACATCACTGCTTGGTCTTCTTTACAAACTTTATTTCACTATGATGTTTTGGCTTGACACGCTTGGATTTATATATGAGCCCCGTTTTATATACATGCATTTGCTACAGTATAATAATGCTAAGAAGCCTTTGTCTTGCTGATATTATAACTACTACAGATAACTGCTGCCATGCAATTTTTTTGTCACACTGCTTCTTCTTTTGTTTTGTCTGCTATTTTTCGCTGTTTTCTTGTATTGTCTGTATCCCATCATTTTGTTTTCTCTGCAGCCTCTTTTCATTGCTTTAGCGATTTGCATGTTCACTCAGATGGGCCATGCTCGGACGAGAGTCAGGTGGGTGTGCTCCGGTGGTATAAAAGTTGTGTGGTGGTTTTGTGAAGGTCTGCATATTAAGCGTTTGTGTGCACACAAGAGCTTATAGAAGCATGAATTCATTTCCTATTTTAACTGACAACAACTACAGGATTATACATCTATAATCCTGAGTGTTTTTCTCACCTTCCATTGCAATACGTTAATCAGTTGCTGGACTGACAGATGAACAGGGCAGGGTAGAATTAAATCATCCATGATATTACTCTTTGCCAAGAGATTTCAAAGTCAGGGACAAGATTATTTACAACCAATCATTATATTTTACACTAATGAAATGGTGTCAAGGTGAAAATTACAATCCAAACCTGCCTCAGATTTCAGATTGCTGTTACACTGATTGCCTAATTGATTTTTGTGTGTAATTCAACTAAAGGTAAGAGAATGTAATCTTTCCTGAAAATGTTTTTCTTCTTCAGACTGTGATTCAATGGTTTCTGCCATGCTGTTAAAATCAGGTTCTTCCCAATATGATTGGTGCGCATGTAAATTGTAGCTCTGTGCCGAGTGTGTGGATCCTGTTGATTGTTGTGGTTTGGCCTAAATGTAACTGTGCACCTCACTACAATTGGAGGCTTCCCTGAGTGCTGTAAATATGTTGATTTCGGTTTGTAGGTCAAGCCTAATCAGGGTTTGTGAAGTGCTCTCCAGAGAGTCTTCATGTCAGCAGGAATACATTTGTAATCTCTCTCTTTCTCTTTCTCCCTTTCTCTCTCTCTCTCGCTCTCTCTCTCTCTCTCTCTCTCTCTCTCTCTCTCTCTCTCTCTCTC
>JAAIIK010021659.1:0-14680 GCA_014706435.1 Silurus glanis
TCTGTCTGTCTGTCTGTCTGTCTGTCTGTCTGTCTGTCTGTCTGTCTGTCTGTCTGTCTGTCTGTCTGTCTGTCTATCTATCTATCTATCTATCTATCTATCTATCTATCTATCTATCTATCTATCTATCTATCTATCTATCTATCTATCTAACAGTACTGTTCAGTACAGTTCTACTTTTGCTTTGTTTAGTATTTTTTTTTTTTTTTTTTTTTCCAAGTAATGGCATCACAGTCCTGCCCACTACACTAGGCTTATAGACACACAGGACAAAGGACAACATCCCACATCCTCTGCCCTTCTGTGTATATGCTTTTCTGCCAGGTGAAATTTATTTGCATTGGCTCTGACAGTTGGTGTATCTGAAAAAGCAGAAAAGAGTCATTTTTAGTTAAAAAAAAATCAGCAGAGCTAATAGTGCAGCTAAAGCACAGATTTAATGTCACAAACTAGAAACATCCATTTTCACTAGGAATTAATTCTAAGTTATGAAAACAGTACTTTTGCTTAAAATTCGCTCAACCATGTAAGCTAAACACAGTTGTGTTTGAGAAATATCTAGAATTTTCAAAATGTTTGAAATGGTCAAAGTGGGTTCCCTGGTGGTCTAGTGGTTAGGATGCGGCGCTCTCACCGCTGCGGCCCGGGTTCGATCCCCGGTCAGGGACCCAACCCCAGCCACTCTTAGTGCCTGTCCCAAGCCCGGATAAATGGGGAGGGTAGCGTTAGGAAGGGCATCCAGCGTAAAAACGTGCCAAATCAATCATGCGGATGATCTGCTGTGGCGACCCCTAATGGGAGAAGCCGAAAGAAAGTTACGTTTTTTTGAAAAGGTCAAAGTCATACTGCGTCTGCAAAAACATTTCCTGAAAAAGAAGACAAAGAATTCCAAAGCTATTATGATATTGGCTAATGAGGTCAATCATATGATGAGGTATGAAGTCAAACAAATGATGAGACCCAATTGTGACACATGTAAAATTTTAGAATGATGATATACACTGATCAGGCATTACATTATGACATTATAATATTATGATTGGTAAGTGAATAACACTAATTATCTCTTCATCATGGCACCTGTTAGTGGATGGGATATATTAGCCAGTGAGTGAACATGGTTTGGCAAGGGCCAAATTGTGATGTCTAGACAACTGGGTCAGAGCATCTCCAAAACTGTAGCTTTTGTGGGCTGTTCCCAGTCTGCAGTGGTCATCAAAATTGGTGGGTCAGGTCCAACAGATGAGCTTCTGTAGCTAAAATTGCTATAGAAGTTAATGCTGTTAATGCGTGACAGGTCAGAATGTTTTATGGTGTCAAAAGGGGGATCAACACAATATTTGGCAGGAGGACATAAAGATATGTCTGATCAGTGTATTTAATGTTTTTATTCTATTAGCATGGATAATGAAATCCAAAGAAATTCTGATGGTTGAAAAAGACATTATTGCCTGAAAAGCTATTCAATGGATGAATTAAATAGGATGCTTTCTTAGAATCTTAGAGGTACCTGGTCTAAATCTAGGTTATTCTGATGATCATGCAAACACTGGCTAGGACCCTGCTTTGCTCTCGGAGCAGCTGCTCTTTTGATGGATTTCACAAAGTGTCTGAAACATCCCTTCGAGGCCTTGGTACACGTTGACTTTATGGCATCAAATAATTGTTGTGGATTTGTCCCGTGCACATCCCTGCTGCAAACATCTCCTGTTTGAACTCCTCCCAAAGGTGCTGTGTTGGATTCAGATCTTGTTAGTAAGGAAATACACTGTTATGGTTCCTGCTGAGGTGACAAGTGCTTATGAGGTACTGTGTTGGAAGTCACCATTAAAAGAATTGTGCCCAAAAACGAATGCACATGCTCAGTTTGGAGATTTGCTGTGGCATTCAAGTGATGATTGATTGGTATTAAAAGGCCTAGTGTATGCTCCTTCTGTCTTCCATCACACCATTACACCACCAACAACCCATCCAGCAGCAGCGACCTGAACGGTTTCAATGAGATGGTTTTGTTTCTTCTTGCTCTTTTGTTCTCACACACATTCACTTGTACAGTACACCACACACTTGTGCATGATTAGCCTGGATGAATAAACCATTGCCAAGCCTTTGCTGATGAGCCGTTTGTTCAAACTGTCTAATTAGTAGAGGTGCAGCTAGGCGCATCTGTAGTTATTGCTTCATTCTTTGTGTTTTTTTTTTTTTAGGGTTTTTTCCTCTCTTTAAATGATCAAAGACAAAACAGCTGTATTGTGGGCTGTGATAAGTGTCATTTCAACGCGATTTTTTATTACATTCTCACATGCCGGTAACACTGCTGAGTGCCTTGTTTGTATCCAGGATAAAGATACAGCCCAGTAGATCTTTTAATGGTTCAACTCAACCCATCATCTCTCTCTCTCTATCTCTCTCTCTCTCTCTCTCTCTCTCTCTCTCTCTCTCTCTGTGCCACAGATGTTTTTATTATATCAGAACACAAATTAGCAAAATATGAACTCAGGTGAAGGAAGTCAGGGAAGGCCAATCTCTCTTATCACCCCTTCTCTGTAATAAAGTCTATCTTGGAAAAAAGTCCGGAAGATAATTTCGTTCTCACCCTGATGGTTGTTCTTGCTGTGCAGCCAGCTTTGCCGGTGGGAGTTAATACATTTTCCAGGGAATTTCTCCGGCCCTGAGAGGACGATGAAGCGGAGTCGTGGAGGTCAGTAGGTGAGCCCTGATTAGCATTTGTGCTGCTCGTATGCACTGAAAATATGAATCTCGATGTCCAGGTGTGCTGGACTAGCCTGATTGAATTCCCTCCTGCTTTCATGGCCGCCACCACCACAGCTCACTTTTCATCTCAGCCTAATCTCATTATGATTTTATGGCCTCTGCCGCCTGGGGATCTGAGGCTTTAGGAGCGCATTGAGCTGCCAAATAGATTCCCTCAAGCTGCTTAAAAAAAGAAGAAGGAAAAAAAATAAAGAAATGGAAACCAAATAACAGGAAAAAAATCCAGAGCTTCTCTCTAGTTTATACTTGTTTGAGTTGTCCTTGAATTTCTATTTGCTTTGCTGTATGTTTTTTGTACCCGCTAATGATCCTTGATCACAGTTGTCATTCTATAATGGCTGCACTTGGCTAAGGCTAATGACAGCCAATTAGCCATTGCCTGGAGAGAGAGAGAGAGAGAGAGAGAGAGAGAGAGAGATAGAGAGAGAGAGAGAGAGAGAGAGAGTTATTTATTAATATCTCACATCTGTAGCTGTACAGTCTTTAAGTCATTTCTGCGCTGGCTGTTACCGCATGTTGAAGGGTGAAATGGATTGATTGTTATTAAATAATTAAGCTATGGATCCTCCAGTTAATTTCAAACACCGCGGACACTCCGGAGACGGCCACAGATTTACTACTTACACTGTAAATAAATATAAACCGTAATTATCTCGCTTTGGCATTCAGTCATCCGAGAATCAACAGCTTTTATGTAGGAAATTGATTTCAGATGCAATGACTAAGAAGCATACGGACACTTTAAAACACTTAAAGACATAAAAAATGCTTTAAGTACCAGCTGCAAATTCTCTGGCAATATATACAAATCAGGGAAATCATTGTGAATTGTAGTTTTGTAAAAGTAAATAATATCGTTTATTTTAGTTTGGAGCAAGATTTTTGGAAAACACTTTACACAGGGGCTTGAATAGCTAATGCACCAAAATAGAACACATTTACAATTGTGGAATTGTTGATTTAATTACCTTTAAGTGATTTTGGTGCTAATGATATGAAGACGGATGGTCCGCTGTGGCGACCCCTAATTGGAGCAGCCGAGTGAAGAAGATAAAGAAGAAGAGATTCTGGTGCATGATATTCTAAATAGTGCTGCATTTATTTATTTTTTTTTGCCATGAGAATTTAGCAGATGCCTGTCACCCAGATGCCAATGGAAAACAACAATTTCACGATTTCAAAGTCAGGTTTCATCATTTGCGGCAACATTCGCCGTCATGCTGGCGAGAAACTGTGTGTAGATGCAGTATGATACAGCAAATGTCCATGTCATTGTTCCAGAATGCAGTGAAGCTCTACAACACTGTTACACCAAATTTCAACAAAGACTCACCTCACTTAGGCCATGTTCACACTTATACCTTTTAGTTTGAAAATGCATATTTTTCTCTGGTTTTGACCTTCCGTACACACTGAGATGGAGTTTTGATTTATCAAAACGTGGCTTTTTGAAAAAGAGGCAAGGTTTTCGAAATCGATGCCGCATTTTTAGTCATGTAACTCACTTGTAACTAAGATGGTGAATGACTCTGTATCATAATTACGTACAATCATTTAGTAATTTTAGTAGGAGTTTTGTGTGAGGGTGAGCAATGTCATCAGCAGGATGCTGTTCTTTGAAGCGGTCCAATACAGTGCATCCAGAAAATATTTATAGCTCTTTTTTGCAAAAAAAAAAATTGTTATAGGTTCCCTGGTGGTCTAGCGGTTAGGATTCGGCGCTCTCACTGCCACGGCCCGGGTTAGATTCCTGGTCAGAGAACCAAACCCAGCCATTAGGGTTGCACAAGCCAGTGCCGGTCCCAAGCCCAGATAAATGGGGAGGGTTGCGTTAGGAAGGGCATCCAGTGTAAAAACATGTGCCAAATTGAACGAATACGGACGATCCGCTTGTTATGTTACAGCCTTATTCCAAAATTGATTAAATTCAATATTTTCCTCAAAATTCAACAAAAAATACCCTGCAACAATGTGAAAATGTGAAAGGAGTTTGTTTGAAATCTTTGCAAATTTATTCAAAATAAAAACAAAAAAAATCACATGGACGTAAGTATTTACAGCCTTTGCTCAATACTGTGTTGAAGCACCGTTGGCACCAATTACAGCCTCAAGTCTTTCAGAGATTGATGCTATAAGCTTGGCACACCTATTTTTGGGCAGCTTCTCCTTTTCAGATCTCTCCAAAGATGTTCAATCAGGTTCTGGCTGGGCCACTCAAGGTCATTCACAGAGTCGTCATAAAACCAGTCAGAGGAAGATCGAGGAGCATTGTGTCTGGGAAACCAAAACCAGACAAAATCCTTTGTGAAGAAAGAATAAATTCTAAAAGTTATCACAGGATTTTATTATAGAATTAATCTCAGCTGATATTCACATTTATACTCTATGTGAACACCTGATTATAAGATTTGTGTGTGCTTTTCAAACATCCTATTCCATATTTGCTGTTATAATAACCTTGACTCTTTTTGGGAAGATGTTCCACTTGATTTTGGAGTGTGCTTATGGAGATTTGTGCTTACTGAGCCAAAGTCAGCTACTGATGTAGGTAAAGTGAGCAGGCCTGGGGTGCAGTCAGCGTTCCAATTCATCCCAATAATCTTTAATAGGATTGCATTCAGAGCTCTGTAGCTCTAAAATCTTCTGCTACGACCCATGTAAGCCGTATCTTCATGGAACTGGATTTGTGAACAGGTTTGGATCTCCTAGTCCGAGTAAAGGGAACATTTCCTTTACAGTTGTGTGCTTTGATCTTTGTGGTAGCAATTTGGGGACAAACCACATATGGCTGGAAAAATCAGGTGTCCCAATATTCTGATTCTGTAATGAAATCATCAGATAAAATTGTAAAAGACACTAAGAACCTTACAATATTAGATTCGTGATTTTTATATTGCTTTGAGATATTTTCATTCCTTTTACCATGAACCACATTTTAGGTCGGAGTAAATATTTATCTCACTTGCATAACACAAACAAGCTCACACCTCCTCCATCCTCACACTGATAAGTGACTATAAATGGAGTGTTTCCTGTGATTCCTTTAGCAAGTACTAATAATTAATTCTTTTTTTTTTCTTGCTGCTTCTCCAGTGAGAGGCGGCTCCACCCTCGCTTCGCTTCTCTGGCTAATTTGGTGTTGACAGCAGCATGCCGCATTAGGGGCGGAAGACACTGTCCATCTGGCCGCAACACATTTATAAGCTATTCTTGTCACAAGCAGGGTGAGCGTGGGGTGTGAGGACTGTCACATTTATTTCACCCTGGTTTTGCCGTCTGGGATGACACACACACACACACACACACACACACACACACTCACACATACAAATACATGCATACACATACATATAAAGGCATTACAGTTGTACAGAAAAGAGGGTTTTGCAAGAAAAGGTGATGGTGAAATAATCCAAACAGCAGTTTATTTCCTTTTAAAGGATATTTATTGGTAAGCTGTACATTAACATACGGGTGTTTAGCATGTCAGCAGCTCTCTGGCATGTCAGGGCGGATAAAGTTCACATTTGTCGAGCACCGTAAGTGGAAGAGATGCTTAAGTGATCCAGACTTGCTGAGTGCAAGGATGTCTGGACAGGTATAAATATTAATCGTGTCTATTGTGAGCGAAGGCTTTGTTCGGCTGACACTAGCAAAACATTCTAACTTTCCTGTACACTTCTTGTGTCTGAGTGACACATTTGAACATTTTTTTGCCTCCTTCCCCTATCATCCTACTGCATAGGGTTGTCGATTGCTGCCAGCAAAGCTGTCAGGCTGTGAATATACTGCTGAGAGTGTGCGTTCATGTGTGCATGTGTGTGTGTGTGTGTGTGTGTGTGTGTGTGTGTGTGTGTGTGTGTGAGCGAGTGTGTGCTCATGGTGGTGGCAGTAACAGCAGATTGCTGCGCTGACTGACAGATTGGGGTATTAGTATTCAGATCCATGCCACTCCTTTGATATCTCGCCACCGTCAGCCGATGGGACTCTGGAACCATCCTCGGCTCCCTCATTCGTCCAGGCATTCCCTTCTGCTCCTCCACCCACATTTCCCTTTAATCTCACCTTCACCTTTTAGAATACTCTACACCTGGTTCCTGTGGTGTAGTGTCGTGTATGTCTTGTGTTGGGAGGAGTGAAAGGACAAATGAATGCAAACATTCTGTTATAAGAAGCCTGAGAGAAAGCAAGGAGGCCATGGAGAAATTAAGGGGTGGGCTTCAGGACATAGTTAGACAGGTAGTTCCTCTTCACTGGTTAAGCCGAAGCTACTGTAACACATAGCAGGAAGCAGATTTTCTGAACAAAATGGTTTTAATTTGACTGTGATGAACTGGCATAAATCTGAGCTATCAGAGGAAGATAAAGAAGCATTGTGGTTGAGCAAATGAAAACTATACACAATCTCTGTAACAGATAATTAAACATGAGCAGAAGACAGTGCCTAAACCTGCTACAGAGTGTATGCTTTTATTAAAACAATTGGGAGTTCAAGCCCTGGTATCATCAAGCTGCCACTTTTGGGCCCTTGAGCAAGGTCCTTAAGGCCCTCCAGGAGCACTGTATCATGGCTGACCTGTGCTCTGACCCCAGATTAGTAACATAGCTGTGTGTGTGTGTGTGTGTGTGTGTGTGTGTGTGTGTGGACTGAATCAAGCGTGCTAAATAAGTATTCTGGTTACTATTGTATGTAGGATGTTGAGTCCATGGCAGCCATGGATGGTTCTAGGAGTCCACTGTGACATGATATCAGCACAATTTTTGCTGAATCAACTGTGTGTTTTGATAGAATACAATCGTAAGAATATGGTTTATAATTATGCATTATATAGATAAACTTATTGGGACACCTGACCTGACATATATGTGGTTCTCCAACAAACTGTTACCAGACAATTATATAGGATGTCTTTGGATAAGGTAGCATTGCATTTTATCCTGTACTTGATCTATGAGATCCAAACCTGTTCTGCAATGACAATGCCCTTGTGCACAAATCCAGCCCCATGAAGGTTTGGTTGCCATGAATTGGAGTAGATCATGACTACACCTATGGTCTTATAATCCGTTCCACTCTTCTGGGAAGATGCTCCACTAGATCTTGGAGTAATGTATGGAGTATGTTAGTAAAGTCAGGTACTGATGTAGGGTAAGGAGGCCTGGTGTACAGTCAGTGTTCCAATTCATCCTAAAGGTGTTCAGTAGAGCTGAGATCAGAGCTCTATAGCAGGACACTTGAGATTTTTCGCTTTAAACCATGTAAATCATATCTTCAAGGAGCTTGCTTTGTGCATAGGGGCATTGCCATGCTTGAACAGGGTTGGGTTTCCAAGTTCAATCATCGTTAAATTTTAGATACCCATCCAAAGACATTTTATACAATTGTGTGCCTCCTGCTTTGTGGTAACAATTTGGAGAAGAACCACATATGGCAAAAAAGGTCAGGTGACCCAATACATTTGTACATATAGTATACATTATATAGATACGTTTGAGCCAGAGTCCATATAAATGGCTGAATAACCCAACATATTCACAAGTTATTTCCTTAACAATGCTGTCTCTGGCCAAAGAAAACAGTCTTTTAATTCTTTTCTTTTCCTAATTGCGCTTGAATATTTCCTGGCAGCCAAGATATTAATTAGCACAAGTGTATTTTTTGCCATTGCATGCATTCTCACACACTGGAAAGTGTGATTAAATGTGAAGTGAGGTATTGACATGAACGTACTGTAGAACTAATCAGGGAACACATGCATGATTGCATATAGACAGTCTGGCCATGCTGAATATAGTCAAAGACTAAAAGAAATGTATAAAAAAGCAATACCAAACATGGCAGTGTCCTTTCCATAGCTTGTCAAGATATAATGATTGTTATGGATGATCTACATGGATGAATTTGAGTGAGGAGAGCAGCTACTGAATACATAAGCCCCTTATTCCATTTCCTCCTCTGTAATGATGGCACTTTTACTACCACATATTTCGCTTCGGCTGAAACTCGAAGCAAAGCGAATCTTTTCTGAACTGTATTGGAAACTGTAAAATCCAGATTAGCTAAACTTCAGAGGAGATAGCTAAGGAGCTAAGGTAAGCCACAAAGTGAAATCCTGAACACCTTTTTATCAGCCCTACGGTACACTGCATAGCGTGAACAAGCCATTTGGGATTTGGACAACTCGCTGACCATGATGATCAGCGTTACCATAGAAATGAAGCTTGGTCTTATTAAGCCTTTGAGTAATATAAAGACAGTATGTAGATTTATGTAAAACAATTAACACCTAAAGGATCTATCATCGTGTGATCACACCATCAGCAAGATAGCAGGATGTCTTTGTTAGCCACATTGAAAAAAAGCATTCTTATCTGATATGTCAGAGTGGAGGCTTTCTGTTACAGTCAACTTGATTGTGTTTAAATGGAAAGTCCTTAATAGGCTCATATTATCCTGCACATGATCTGGAGCAATATTTTTCTTAATACATCATACTGTCACGATTACAACCCTGGACTACAGGGCCTATAAAACACTGCACCCTCGCATGCCATGTCACATGATCACGCTGCCTGAAGCATGTGGTTTCATAATCTGCACATGCATATACGTACAGTAAGTTAGCTTTCACAGCACTCTTTAGTTTACGATTGTCATCCCATGGATGTTGCTATTGTCCACAGTCTATGTCTTCGTATTGCTTTTTTTTTTGCATTCACAGTATGTCTTTTGCTTGTACATATTAATAAGTATTACTTGCACTTGTCTCCGCTTATTTGACAAGTGTATATTTACTTAAATATTCATGAATATAGGAAAAGATCTGAATATACAGTCTAATGATAGAAACAAGGCAGTATCTAATCAAGAACTTAGATTGATTAGACATACATCCTTTGATTAGGCTATTCAAGAACGATGTGAAAGGAAAAGATTTTTTTGTGCAGAGAAAAAAATTTTAATGAGCTAGTGACTGTTTTCTTAACACTGCATTTGTTCAGCTCATGAATGTATAGCAGGAAAAATTTAAATATTTAATACATTTTCACATTGGAATTGCAAAGTATGTAACATTTCTTAAAGGTAATAAAGTCAATGTATGGTATAAGATGGGGCAAAACTTTTTCTACTAAATTGTTAAGTGGTTTGCAGGATTACAGCAATGTCTTATTGGGATTTTCCAATGTGTCATATATGTTGACATAATCCCATGTCTGGAATTCTTTTGCTTTATTATTTTATATATTATTAATTATTTATATTATTATATGCATAAATACAGGCATATTTGAAAGCCAAACAAAAGCATCAATCCATGAATAAGTCACATATTTTGCTAGTTGCATGTATTATATAATTGGAGTAGAGCACATTTTTTATAAATACACTACATGGAAAAATGTATTGGGACACCTGACCTTTCTTGCCATATGTGGTTCTTCTCCAAACTGTTATTTTACTGCATCCAAAGACGTCCTTTACAATTGTTTGCCTCCAGGTTTGTGATAACAGTTTGGTTCACTTAAACCTGAAAACCCAAATATGTTCCAGCATGGCAATGCCCCTGTGCACTGAGTGAGCTTCATGAAGATATTGGGCACATGGTTTGGAGAGGAAGATCTTAGTGGCCTGCAATAGAGCACTGATCTCATCCCTACTGAACACCTTTGGGATGAACTGGAACACTGACTGTACCCTAGGCCCCCTCGTCTAAATTACATCCGTACCTGATTTTACTTACTTTACTTACTCTAACACCCTTCCAGCTAAGTAAAAAACAATCTACTGTACACATGCACACTCCAAAATCTAGTGGAACATCTTCCCAGAAGAGTTGAGGGAATTATAAGAGCAAATTGGTACTAAATGTGTAATGTGATGCTCAAAAAGCCCATAACATACTTATGACCCGGTGTTCGCTAACTTTTGTCAATATATTGTATAATTTTTTAATTCATTCATTTATTTGTTTGTTTTTATTTATTTCATTTTGTTTCATTTTTGACTTTACCCTTTGCTGTAAATTAAACAAGACCAAACCACTATTTTTATGTTATCAGGATGGTCTATATACAAGCTGCCCACTAGCAAAGACAAAAGAAGACACATTCCTACAAAAATACACATTCCTACACATGCATGTGCACAAAAACACTCCGAGACCCCATACAGTCAATGGTGTTGACATTTGGGCCAATAGCATTCATTAGCCTTGCAAAACTACCCCCAAAAGACGATGTGCTGGTGTGAATGGGTAATCATGTCCACCCAAGGCTGTGATTAATAATTTAATCACATTTTGGCAGACAATTAACAAGCATTAATAGTATGAATTGTGCAATGTAATAGCGTAAAGGCCCAGCCAAGCCTGGAGAAAATTCGGATCCCTTGTTAAGTCGTTTGTCATCTAGCGAATCTTGTTGTGTTTCTCATTAAAGGCAATTTAGACCAATTACCATTTTAAAACCAGAACCCATAGTACCACAGATGATAAATTGTCCCTTCGGATGTACTCCTAACCGAAACTATTCATTTGCGTCTTTAGGGAACGAGCGCTCTTTTAAATATAGCATAAACACCATGAGCGCTGTAATCTACTGCACAGGCTTTGACCCTGTAATTAAAAGTGTTCGCCAAGAATATACCTAGACTTTAATGCAGTCGAGGTTTAGCATGATGCTCTGCCTGCCCACTTCTGAGTCCATGCGACATCCATCACTCAGACTGACAAGCTTATTACTAAAATTGCTGCTCATCAGGTCTGATTGTGTAAGTATTTTTTTTGTCACAAATCGGTATGCATCTCTCACAAATGAATCCAGGCTTCGAATCTAAGCCTCGCTAATGTGCTCAGTGAAAAAAGGCCCACTGCGGCATGTACTTGCCTTGCTCAGGCACAAGTTTGAACGGCAGAAAAAAAAAAAGAAAAAAGACGCAATACAAGGAAAGGGGGCAAGACTCGGTTTCAATCACCCCACACAAAATCAGTGCAAATGAGGCCTAGTTGATTGATTGACGCATGTAGACTAAGGCGTATAAGATAGCACAAGAAACGCTGAGATTTTTGTCCATGCTGGATGTTAACATGTTGCAAAGGACAGCATACTGGAAATGATCCAGCATTGTTTCACTGTAATTACAGGTCGTCTTTCAGAACGTCATTATCTTTCCAGGGAGAGAAAATGTTGAGTACATTACAATAAGATAGAGGAAATATCCAGAACATGGAGGACAACCAAACAAAGTATTCCCTTTCAGCTTGGCTCATTGTTATTATCACCATCAAGAACCTTGAAAAATAATTAATAACTAAATTGAAATTGTATGATTGCACCCATCTCAACATGACTCAGATTTGAGCAGAATGTGTGCTCTTCATTCAGCATGGCTTTCTGTAGCTTCTCAAATCACTTTGTCCTTGAACCCAAGCCAATACTGCAATCAGTGGAGGTTTTCCTACTTCATCATGTAGTCCGTACTCATGGTGGATGTTCCAGCTTAAAGAAGATGTGATTGTGCAATAGGTAAAATGGATGTCCTGATTTGTTCTGCCTCAGTGCGTATTATAGCACAGCGTGTGATGTTGCCACCTCCAGACTTCAGAAGCCCCAAGTTCAATCGTGAGCTCTGGTTTGCCTGGATTTTATCTCGGTTCTGTGGTTTCCTGCTACCTCCCATAACTTGTCTAATAGTCAATTTATTTAATGTGTAATTGTCCCTTCGTGGGAATGAGTGTCTGAAAGAAATGTGCTGTGCATGGATACATATATGAATAATAATAATAAAAAAATGAATAGACTACATGCTATGAATAGAGGTGTGAATCTATAGACTACAGTAGAGGTATGTTTTAGGATTGAAATGCTATATTTATTCATTCATTTTTATAAAGATATGCAAGCTGGAACTTTAAACGTTTTTGCTCTTGGAGCTTTTAACTTTCTTTTGAAACAGAATACTAATGGCTTGGTGGCTCACATTCGATTCTACATGTTAGAAATTCATGCGAAAGTCGTTCATTTTGCACGAGTCTTTAATGGGATTCAAAAAAATGAATCATCTCAAAATCACCCTAGGTTATATAGAGGAAACAGAACTGTGTAGTTTACCTCTCGACTCTTTTAGTCCGAGTCGTTCGTGACTCTTATAGACGCTATGCGTATACATGTATAAATTATTATACATATAGTCATAGTATTTATATGTAGACCGGTTCGGGGATCTGCTTGATGAAAAGGTAACATTTAATTGTATTTTTGATTAAAGGACCGAAATTAACTAAACGATGCAAAAAAAAGATTTGTTCATTTTGATGAACGAGATAAAACAACACAAGTCACTAAAATGATCTGATCTTCACATCACTGGAAAAAAAAATAAAAAAAAATAAATAAATAAATAATCCCTAACATATCTAAGAATTGGAGTCTGGAATATCCAAGATAGTTCTAGTTATCAAATGTTTATCGCCATCAAGACCAACATTTACTGTTAAAGCAACCACCACACGAGGGAAATATCAAGGTCCGTGACGTCGGAGTGACGTGGGGCCGCCTTCCCGTGGGCTCACCACCTGCAGGAGGGACCGTAAGGGACGGTGCTGTGAGGATTGGGCAGCAGTCGAAGGCGGGGGCCTGCTTAGACTGCTGCCCCCGCGACCCGAATTACGGAAAAGCGGGAGAAAATGAATGAATGAATGAATGAATGAACCACCACAAATGATCGTAAATGTATAAGAATGTATGATTTACACTCAACATTCCTTCCTGTAGCTTGTCAAGTCAAATTCCTTGATCCTAGACAATAGATTAAGCTAACGATATTCTCTCAACTCCCCAATGAGTCACATTTATTGGCCGTCTTGGTTCTGCAGTAGGGAAAATAATTTAGCCAGGTTTGTTCATGTTTAAATTGACAATGATGGGGATGAGTCATGGTTTTACTCAATTCAGAAAATCTGTGCAAATGGGGCCTAGTTGATTGATGGTGAAATGAATTTTCCAGATTGGCTTGCTCTCTGATTTCTTCTCAAGCTTCACAAAAGTCCAGAAGAAGGCATGAATATTTTAGAAAGATCTTAAGGATTCATGTGAACAAAATATTTGCGTTTCTGTAATTTCCGTCTAGAGACCTTCGCTATTATATTGTATGTGTTTTACGGCTCGTGCTCTTAACTTGACATGGTACAGTAAATATTTTTATTGTGTATTGCACAATATAGTGATGTGTATCATTCGTTGTTACTAGTTGTCTTTCATACAGCATTCCTTGATCATGTAAGGTATAAGTCTTGCTGCATTTATATCATGGTCATATTATTTAACATGTCTGATTCTAAGTTGCTTTGGATGAAATTGTCTCCCAAATGAATAAATGTGATGTAAATGTAAGAGTCATTGTTTGGGCCTTGAGCAAAGCCCTTGAGCAAAACTATCTAGAAGATTAGATCATGCATGCCAAAGCTATTCTTTTATATGAACGTGCTTTGATTGGATTAGATAAATGTGTGCCCTTGGAATGAATGTAAATGTAAGGCTTGTGGACAAATACAGTGGGATTCACTATAGAAAAGTTCTATTCTTTTTGCTATATTATATCTGCGTAATGGAGGATTCTTTTCCTGAATTTCATGATAGATGTAGCGTAGTGTGCATGATACATATTTTACAGGATGGCCAAAAAGAGAAGGATACAAGAAAGATCACAATTGATTGGTTGTCCTAAAATGGGCTTTTTTTTGCACATGAAATAGTTAACAAAAGTAAAGAACACCTCTGAATAGGGTATGTCAAGCACATATAAAATCTATTTATTTCATATCTATTTGTATATTTTATATTTACTTATAATACTTTTTCCTGCTGATACGCTGTCACTTTTTTTTTTTTTTTACTACATTCTAAT